>JACMZG010000002.1:5261282-5283969 GCA_018340805.1 Microvelia longipes
AAGGATTCTTCGAGGTCTTATCGATAAATGTTGAAAATTTTGTCTTGCATAAATAAGTCGAATACAATCATTGTAAGAATTTCTTTACTGAAGGATTCATATTTTGAGTCGTATTTTTCGCAAAATTATATCCGTGATTAAGAAAATCTTAGTTATTCGCAATCAGCTATCCTCAAGTTTTGTGTGGATCGAATGGTATAAATATTGGAAATGTATTCCGCTCACAGAGGCCCGTAATTATAGATGCGACTGCTATAAGTTATGTGTTTGTGTGTCTTTAAGGTAGACAGTTGGTGGACAGTCAACCCTGTACAGAAAAAGCCTTTCGTATATTTAATTCAAGTTGACACGATCGTTTGCAAAAATTATGTAGAAGTTATAACCTCCGCAGCATTATGTTGCGCTGAATGGAACTATATTTAATAGAGAGACAAAAATGATTCACAATATTTATGGACCTTACCGAGGCATTTTCAACCATTTCGAACTAAATTCGAACTAAAATCTGGAACTAATCAGAATTCTGAGCAGTTTATATAAATTATTTTATCTCTAGAGTTGGCTTTCAGAAGAAAATCAAGATGAGCCACCTTTGAGCTCGGTCCGGGGTCTGAGAGACTAGATATGTTGACAGCTCTCACTTTCTATCTTATACTTGCCAACGTTTGAATCTATTGAGGTTTTTGTAAATTTGTTTCATAATGTTTTTCTTGGAAAATAAAATATTAAATCTATTCTAAGTTCTTTAAAGAGAATCCTCAGTACCCAGTAATTTGTGATTTGAGTAATCGAAACGTTTAGGAACATAAATCGGAATTAAATTCTGTTCTTATCATCTCAGCGGTAATAGAGGGAGAGTAAGAATACATAATGAGTCGACCTGATCTATGGACCCTACCACCCCGAGACCAGGAGTATCATATGAATATCTATACATTTATTCGATTGGTGGAAAATGATGATTTTTGCATTTGATATATGTGGTACGTTAGAGTATCGTAGAAAAATTTTTCAATTTTCCGGTTGTACGGTCCGAAAATTCGGTCAGATGTGATCGATTTGTTCTGCAAACGTTTTTGTATGAGCTATAACATTTTTCGCTCAAAATTTAATCACGTTGAATTTCGTGAGTTGGTCCAAATTGCTGTCATGGTATATTAAATTCCTAAGAATAATTGTTTTCATTATATAGGTTATGTAGGTAAAGAATTGATCTGGTTCTTCTTCAACAAAAGTGTCATGAGAGCGACTGTTGATCGATCTTGGACCTTGTATTCTATAGATATTTCTCAGTGAATATACTTTAATACGTATCGTCAAAACAGTGTATACCATGTTCAAATTTATATGAATTAATTCTACCCCTCACACATATTGTCTACACTGGGGTTTTAGCTGTAAAATTATGCCTTGGTTAAAATAGATATAGGAAAGTTTCTCTGGGTGTAGTCTGGTCCGCTCCTTTTACCGTGAGGATACCCAGAAAATTATTTAACTCTCTGTTATTAGATATTTGTGTTTATAGCAACCATTTGGTATCATATGTTTATCAGAATTAAAATAAATCATATTCATGTTAATGATGTCTTGTAGTTAAGATGAATGCTTTTATGTTCTATAGAAATTTTTATTTCTCATATTATTAATTTATATTATTAATTTATTTATATTAAAATATAATATACAAATACAATTATATAATATTAATTATAAATTTATTATCATAACACCATTGGATTCAGAATTTAATAAAACTGACTGTAAACAAAGTGTTCAATATCGGTCTCGGAAAAATGCTTCCTTTTTTATATGTGCTAACAAAATAGTTAGAAAATTTAATCACTAATACTTTAGTGGTATGTGGCTGTGGTTTTTCAAACTAATACTGTGGCTTGGTGGCTGTGTGTTATAAAACTATACTGTGTTGCTTTGTTGGCTTGTTGCTGTGGCTGTGGGTTTAGACTATTATCTAGAGAGTTTGGCTTGTGGTTATAAAGACCTATTACTGTGGCTAGTGGCTGTGGTTTTTTAGACTATATACTGAATGGCTGTGGCTGTGGCTGTTGGTATAAAATAACAACTATAACTGTAGGCTGTGGCTGTCGGTCTGTGTGCTGTGGTTAATAAACTATCTGATGTGCTAGTGGCTGTGGTTTTTTTAGTAAAACGTTATACATATAGTGTGTGTCAGTGGACTGTGTTATTTTAGACTCACTAATTAATTGTTAGCTGTGGTTTTATAGAGCTAATACTGTCGGCTGTGGGCTGTGGCTGTGGCCTGTGGTTTTTAGACTATACTGGTGGCTGTAGTGCTGTGGTTGGGGTAAATGTGATTTTATGTTATATATAATTACAACCTATAGATTATATATTAATTAATATACGTAGTTTTATAGTACATGAAAAATCTTGTGAAACACACATACGGTGGACAAAACCTACATTTATTGATATCTAAAATCATAAGTACATTTTTTACAAAAAATATATATTTTAAAATTTTTAGGACCAAATATTTAGAAAAATTTTCATTTTCATAAAAAAAAAAAAAAAATTGTAATATTCAGAGATTTATTACACTATTGATTCGAGAGCGACGAAACTCGGATTTGTTTTATGAAAATAAAAAACGTGGTCGAAAAAATATTTTTAATTCTCTCAATTTAAAATCATAACTGTCCTAGTCGATAGAATGAAAAATAATATATTTATCGTCTGATCCACGAATCACATACATCGCCTAAAACTCGTCTGTCTTACCATACAAACCGAGATATCAATTAACTTTCGTAGTTTTCAAAATCTTTGACTTTTAAAACAGCGGCGAGTTAATCTTTGGTAGAGTGACTGATATGGCCTTTGTCTTTTGATAGCCAAATTTCGATCAGAATTAAATATAACTGTACTGTACAGGTAATAAATATTCGTCTCGGAAATAAATCGCTTCGAAGACTTGTAATGATTAAACATGTGACCGTGTGCAACGATTTTTTCATATAATGAAATAAAAAAAAAGACGATTATTTTAAAAAATAAGCCATTTATTTTAGTAAATAAAACTCATAGATCATTAATATACCTTTTCTTTTTAAGATATGACAGACCAATGATAAAAGTCAATCAAAGTTCTTTTTTAAAATTGACTGTACTGTTTTCTTTCTTCCTCTACAGAGCTTTACATATGTTGTAAATTTTTCTGTTGAATACAAACGATTGTTTATATTCCTCTCTTTACTTCATCTCAGATATCAATGCCGATATAACTAATGTGCCATCTCTTGTTAAGCTTAACTCACTCCAGTATATGCGCTAGAGTAGACCCAATACATGGCATCACATTCATGCACGCGCAATTTGATATATAAGCCACTGTAATGCTTTGGCAAAATAGTACATCTACAAGCATGATAGCAATTGTAAAACTTAAAAATATAAAAATAGTGAAAACCTTATTAATATGGTCATCATTGGTAAAGGCAGTTTCCTGAAAAAGTCCCTATTTTCGATAGTTTCTTCCTATAGGATTGTTAAACATTTATAATTAATTGAAATTTTTTAACCGTTTATATAACTGTGACTATGCATGCACCACAGAGATAAGACATTTCTATTACATAATATGTTTAAAGTTATACAAAGGGTATAATTGCACACATTACATAATATCATGCATTACAACATCATACACACATGTATGTCCTCCATGCTCTAATAAACTAAAATCAATAATATAATATTCATTCAAATAATGCAAGAATCGACTGATTTTTTACCTACAATCCAAGAAGACAATACTTGGAGAAGGTCGATTATCCTACTCGTTTCAAGTAATACCTTGTTATTATTAATTGCTATTCTTTTATTTACATTTAGGAACAAGTAAATATTCAAAAGTCTAATATAGTTTGTTGTTAACAGATATCAGTATCCGCTGACCAAACAGCCAATAAATCGAGAATTCTATGCAGTTGGACCAGTTCGAATTAAGCATATACGGATAGAGCCTACATTGACCAAAGAAAATAATGATCACAAGTGTAAGATCATTGGTTGATGATCCAAAGGAATCAAGACAAAAGCCGATGTATCAAAAACCTATTTGGGAATTAATAAAAGCCGAACAAGAATGTACAGAACAAAGTTTACTCTGACAAAGGAAAACGTGTGACACGATTTACATTGATACATCGGAAACAGGCAAGACCACAGGATGACTATGCAATTCAAAGAATGAGTTTCTTCTTACAAACCAATTATCTTTTATTCTGTGTTTCCAAAGTAATGATATTTAACTATAATTACAATTATTTATTATAATTGTCAGTGTGACTACATCTGGAAACTCAGTATATAATTAAAGCGATGGTAATCGACACATAATGCAAGTATATTTGAGATTAGAATAGACAATTAGTACTACGCTGATATAAGTAATCATGCAATAAAGATGCTGGACAAGAGTGCAGAGATAATATGTGCCATTCTGGAAATCAATGATATTCCCCATAACATTCCATGAATAAATGAACACGGGACGAGAACAGTTATATGATAGGTAACCAACCTTGTTAGAAAGATATTAAAAAGCACTTGATAACTGTTCTAATTACAATGTTACGAAAGAACATAGGACAAGGATATATAAGCCCTATTAATTGTGAAGCTAAAACTAATACAAGATATTCATAGAGTAATAGATCAAAATTATTAGAGACTTTTAAATTTCATAATATGAATTGAATTTGTTATTTAAATGTACAATTTTTATTAATAGATATCAAGTAAAAACACATTTTTATAAAACAAGTGTTTATTAAGTAGCAGGTTGTTGCATATAACTTGATATTTGTTTCTGATATTAGGGTATTTAAATCTGAGCTATTATTATCTGTGAACCTTGGTTTTTCTTTCGCATAATATACTATCCATACTTCTCATCTGAGATCAGATATCATTTCGTTATTTTACAACTATTATTTTCTCGACTAAGGTATTACATCACATTACACAGTCGGTTGGCTTTGTATAATTTTTTAATCATACAGTTCCATAAAATGCGCATGTGAAAATTACTTATTCTGGTTCTTAAAATACATTTGAATATCGTTGGCTTGCAATACATGTATTTACGACCAATGTTACGTAACTGCATAAACTGTTTTGCTAAGAATCTATATAAGATCTACAACTGTATAAATAGTTGAGATGCTCAGTATAGTGAGACTTGCTTGTTGATATCATACTGCAAATGTTTGAATTCAATTGGGTTTTCTCTGGCCCTTCATGAATTTCCGTCCCCAATTCCCTTGATTATTGATGCTAATAAAATCTCATTGTATATATTCTTATCCGCGTTTTATTCAACAACCTGTGATGGTGTTTCCCGGTTGTGTGAACTAATTCAATTATTATCTACAATTTTCCTAGTGTAAAGTAAAATTCTCTACTTCTCGTAATTGATTGAGTTAGTATCATACTTATTAAATTTAAAGTTTTTTTCTCACTCATTATACTATATAGTTTAGAATGTATTTATACTGAAATTTTCTAGCATGACTACTTGGAGAATTTATTCTGGTTAAAAGCTCTCCATTAAATTCCAGCTCTGGTGATTTCTGTAATGATATAAACATTTAAATGGTAGTGAAACATTAAGATAACATATACATGACGCTGGTGTTATACTTTGAGCATACTATGTCGTGGAATCAACGTGGTAGGTGGCAAAAAACATTATGTTTTTTGTCTATGTGTGAGATTATATTGTTAAATATCAAAGTCTTATATATTATACACCATCGAATAATTCAGTATTTAAATATATACTGCTCATTATGTAGGAAGAGATGTAAGACATGGATTTAAACTCACGCCCACTCACACAATCTTGAATTTAATGTGGATATAGTTGCTTAAAAATGAAAATTAATATTAATGAGATTTTGATGATAATTGGAGCAAAATGATATGTAAGTATAATTGGTGATGTGATATTGTTTTGATGTATTATAATATATACGTGAATTAAAACATAGTGAACAAAAGACTATTAACAATTTTAATATTACAAATGTTATAGTAGACCACTCATCGTAATAATAGTATTAACTGTGATTTTCCATTACACGGACACATACTATTCTTGACATGCACAGAGGAAGATACTTTTAAGAACACGTAAGTTTTATGAAGTAGTGTAGCCAGTAGTACTTGGTTATATTGCACAAAAATCCAAGAGATTAAATGTTGTGTATTGTGCGATTGTCCATGGCAAGACAGAATATCATGAGACCAAATAGACCACATTTTATAATTAATTCATTCAAGATGCAACAATGCTACAAATTTACCACATGGTTGAAATTGTGCTGTTGTCTACAGACTATTTACATGAGACATGTCTCAGCATGAATCTATATAGACGTGTGCAGAGAGATAGTTATGATATTGTTTCGATAGTCGCAAATGGGAAATCACGATGTGTCACCTAAACAATTAATGTAATTTAATAGCGATTAATTTATTGTACTAATATAACTTAACAATGAGCTGCAAATTAAAATCATTAGTTGGATAATGGTTAGATTTACAGGTGATAAGAATGTTTCGGAAAATCCGTATGTAATATAGAGTAACCATAAATTGAGCTGATAGTTGGTAAATGAGCTAAATCGAAAGCATATGAGAGCATATCAAGTATAGATAACATTTCAAATAATATGAAGAGTAAGCAAAGATAGCAGATAAATGTATATCAAATGAAGCGAGTTTAAAAGCTTATCAAAAGCTATTGGAAAGAATGATAATAGCAAAAATGTATGGAAAAATGGATACAAATTGGCTGAAGAAAAAAGATATGCTTATCCACTGATTTAAATTAATATATTAGAATTTTTATTTTCAATAAATGAGTTCTTTCCGACTCTTTTTTAATTTGCCTCACTGTTACCTCTCTCATCACCAAGTCTAACCCATAAAAGTAAAATTATAGAAAACATACACGAATTTATATACATGTTCAATGTTTTCCTTCAACCAGTCTGATTAGATATGATTGATGTTGTTAACAATTGAGGATTATTGTTATATTTGTGTGATTTTGTTCATTCGCTCAAATTGTAATTTTATTTATAGGCTAAAGGTAAATTATATAGCGTCACGTGCACTAGCAACAAGAGTATGCGATTTCTGACTGTTCTACGTCTTGTAACATTACTCTTGAGGAATAGACGATCAATGATGACACAAATATTGTATATAAACACATAATAGGTGGCTTCTATCATAGCTTTGTCACGTATATAACTCTTTCTCCCATATGCACTTCTAGCGATTAGGTTTAAATAAACCTCGCAATTTTATTACATAAATTTACCATTGGTGTGTACTTGATCTATTGTCGAGAGTTTTATCTCATATCACTTTATTATCAAATTGTTTGTATATTGGAAAACTAATCTGAACGGTGTGTGGACATATACTCTCGTCTATCCAGCAGGGTTTTTCAAAGGTAGTGTGGAAAACTATGGATAAGCACGAAAAAATTCATAATATTATATGCTGTGATCATATATGAGTGGTTTTCTGATACTATCGTTTTCGTGTTCGTTCTTGACTACCAATTGTTTGAAAAATGTATTCAGTGCTACAAGATCTGGTTATGAAACCTTTATATTTGGTTATTCTTTTTTTTGTTTGTTTTTTATTGGCTAATGGTAATTTTGTTATGTGAAAATATTCCATTTTTTCACTGATTTTATTTAAAGGATCAACAGTCTATTATTTTTTTGACATGTGTTGAATTTTTTTTAGCAGATATTTTTTTTCTTCTTGCGGGCTTATTTCGTCATTCAATATTTTTCATGCATTGTATATTGTGTATGCTGCTCTCTAAGCTGTAATGTTCTTTAATTATATAGATTATAGGACTTATACCTTTCCAGATATATTTTGCTACTACTAAGATTGTTTTGGGAGAATGTGTGATATTCACTGACAATAACCTCCAATAGTTCTTAAGAATATTTTACTTGACGTAGTCCGACGAGTATATATGAATACCTTATAATCAATTCCATTATTACCGCCTGTATTCCTTTCACTAATACCCACAAATGTGCAGTTTCACCAATGCTTAGAGAGGTGATTGTAATCGTGTATAACACTCTTGAGGAGATATGTCTATTAAAGATATGAAGATTACATTTTTGTAGATGCACATATCACTGGAACTCTTGTCGTTAAACACATTGGATTCCATGTGTTACCAAAATTATATAGTTGACAGTTATATTAAATCATTCGGACGTACATCGAGAGGGCATCAGAAACTTAAATGTTGGACCCCCAGAAGACCAGTTGATGGTTATTTGACTCAAATAATTCAATTAAAATTATGGTTATCGCCGCAGGTCAATGGCATATACATACACACCGCACATGCAATACTGAGATAACATACAATATTAAAGTCGGTGATCATGTTTAGAGGATCTCATATATGTATATCATGCTTTCACCATTCATCAGGATACTCAATACGTAATTTGAGGCGATGAAGATGGTTTCTTCAAATACGCACCTAAAATATCCGTACAATTACACTGATTCGCCGATAATATGTATGTGAAACTTAAAGACTACGTCGAAGAAAAATACATACTCATAACAGTGACACTGGAAAATTCTATTGTATAGTGCAGGAAATTATACAAGATGAGTATCGATCAGCCTAACAGTTATACTATATTTCTATGAGTATCTAGAAATGGATCTTAGGTGACCAGAAGAACGTCTGTGAGTAGTGTGGAGTGTTGGGAAATATACCAAAAAGCAAAGAGAGATGTAATATATATAAGTGGAGCATGGAAGTACTTGGAAAAACCAAGTCTGGATGTTATCAGTGTCATTAATATCTAAGAAGTTCTATAGTTCATAGTTAAATGATTAATTAGGTTCTCTGCTTCAGTAAGGTCAATTACTATTTAAGCACATCTTAACTCGGACAAGGGCCTGACACTAGCTTTGTCCGCACTTTTATTACACTAAACACATGATAGTGACATATGGGCCATAAGTAAATTTGTTATTCAATGTATAGTACATTGCTTCAAAAATCCATCTATGGACAATTGGAATGAGCATGTTGGGAGATGGAGTGATACCAGTCACAATGGGATTGAGTAGCTTGTTTGTATTCATATCTCATCGTGTGTTATATCTTGCAACAGTATTCTGAGACCCATAATATTAAATAGCAGAATCTCATACGGATTTGACAAAACTATTAGTTGGAGAGTATGAGTACAAGCTCCTCCGTAACGAGTAAACGTCCGCTAGTGTTCTAGTTTCGTGTGTAGTATGTAACGAACGGGTGATAGGATAAGCACGATATGTTAACATTCATGGCAGATCAAAAATTCTTTGCTGTCTCAGGACACAAGACAAACTAGTTTTAACAAATATAGTAAAACTCACTAATGTAATTGTGTAGCACGATTTCTAGACAACACTATTCTTGTCTAATGTGTTTATCTAGATTGTCTCCATTTCTAAAATGTGTGCTGCAGAAGCAAGTATTTTTTGCGGTATAGTGTGTTGATGAGCAAATTACGGTTGTTGTAAATTATCAAAATGTCATCACCCAGCTCAATGGTATATATAATCAGACGATGAATAGAATTATCTGTAGAGCCTGGATAATGATTTTTTGATCTCGTTACATATAATGATGAATAAGTGGAAGAAGTTAATTCAATTCAGTGAAGAGACACTTATATACTAACGAGTTTAAAATGAATAAAGATAAACGGGTTTCTATTGACTGTGATGTTTTTATAATTTCTTGTCTTAGCCAATATTTTTTATATATTTCACTATATGTAATTTTTTAATATACAGATCAAGGATATCATATTATTTTAGCGAGTTGGAATTTTTCACGTATAATACATCGATTATATTTATGTATAGAAAGTAAACTAATTGATAAAAAACTCTCTATAAAAAAATCTTTGGATATAGTGAAATGTAAAGACTAGTGATGAATAGTGTAATTGATACTAGGTCAGTAATCGCCACGCCAAACAGAATATAAGGCATAAGTGTTAGAATTCCAAGGAATGATACCATTATCGATATGCCACAGCAAATGTTCATCGCAACTATGTATGATTAGTTTGAAACTGTTATTTTGGTTGGAGATCGTTAGAGTTAGACTTTGTTATGGAAATGAATATGGTTGTGGAAATAAATATGAACAATGATTTAGAAGTTGTCCTTGCTAGAGGATTAATGTCAAGATACCCAATTATTATATCTGTAGCCACCACATGTTATAAACATGAAATAGAAATCATATCACGGGGAACATGTTATAGCGGAATATTAATCGCAATTTTTTGCCACCAGATTCAAAAACCCATTAACCCTACATTTTCGAAAACACTACAATGCTAATTACCTAGATATTTATATCGGCTATAAATTAGTTACTAGTCAAGCAGGTGGAGATTACCATACTTTGGTCGGAAAAACAGTATGGTTTTCACATGGTTGGATTGAAACACCGAATTGTATAATGACCATTCATTTGGTTGGCCTTTCTTAGACGTAATTGGATGGCCGACCGTTGGACAATAGAAACACAGACTCGAGTATAGTAGTAGGATTATATGCGAAAATTAATGACAAGAAATAGTCTCACAATCAATTTAGAAAGCAAGACATGCCAGTGTACGCGCAAATTACAACGATTATTAATGGCTTCCCCGAAGCAGCAGACAACTATGTCTACGCCAACAAGCAAAAGACAACAAAGAAAGTAAGCCAGAAGTAGCTAGGAAAGAGTGGTGGAAATATCAAAGACGCACAAAAATGTTATCAATAGAATTTCGAGAAGGTTAGATATTAGTCACAGATATAAACGAAGTCTATTGAAAACTATATTTGTGAAATAGAAAATGACTTTTTAGAGGATGGAAAAAAACTGAATTGTTGTATTTTTGTAATAGGCTCGTAGTGCCTCAAGGTGTTATATGAAATTAGACGAATTCTCTATTGAAAAGATGTGGTATTCCAATTTGTGAAAATTCGATAATCTTTGAAAAGTCAAATGAAAAGTAGAGTTTTATTTAAATGGGATCGCAAACTGAGAATATTTGGCATTTGAAAGGATACTTTACATATATGTATATATTTTCAGTTAAAGGTAGTATGAATCTCAAGAATGCGCAAATGGCAATTCTTAGATATGAATAATATTCTGTTATGTTAGTACCAAATCTAAAACGTTAATAGATATGTTATACTAAACTACTCTTCCGTCTACAAAAGATGTTTAATATTCTTTCATTTAAGTTAATTAGTCTGAAAATCGATATGGTCGGTTGAGATAAGATAAGACACATGTTGGCAATATGTCAAAAGTACCTCATGATTGATAATACAGTTTAGAAGATTATGACATGCGAAGATTGCACAAGAATGTATTGGCTCTGATATATAGGTGCAATGCGGATATATATATATTGCAGAATAATGATGAAAAGCAAAATGTCTAATTTAATACATCATGCAAATAGGCATTAGAGCTGGACCTATGTGGAATGAAACTCTGGCTAACTCAGAGATATATCGTAATGCACTCAGCCCATAATAAGTATCTGTCATTCACAGGAGTGAATGTCGCATTCAAATGAGAAGATGCACTTCAAAAATAGTTTAGAAATTTCAAGGATGCCCACAATATATATTTTGATAAGTGCTCATAAGAATTGTTGATGGGTTAGGAAGAATTTTGAAAAGTAGAGAGAATTGCCTATCCAGTGATTTGAATAGTGACTATCAAATTGGATTATGTTACACAGCAGAACTGGCCACATCATAATTCCTTGAGTAGCAGAACAAAGTGAGATTGTAGCTGATGCGCGTATACAGTAAATAGTAGTTCAATATCCAGTTTACAAAGGATTAAAATTACTTTAGAGTGATCGTCCGATTACCCAACTTTATTCTAGAGTGAAGATAACATTTATTTCAGAAGCGGTAATCAAGTAACAATGGTAGAGATTATGAGAAGCTCTAGTATCAAAATTCAGTGAATTTTGTTCGCAATGTAAAATACTCGCATAAACATCTATTTTGAAAAACACATAGATAATCGGGGAAGCAATACTTACTGAGTATTATTATGCATTCATTGAATGATTTGCTAGTTACAGTCCAATAATCGCATGCGAATGCAATAGATTACTATGAAATGATAATGTGATTTATTCTTAACAAGACATATGAATTGTCGGAATAATCACTTTGATGATTTTTCTAAGAACACCAATATATTCTCCTTTTCTTATTACATCTATCACTCTTGTACTTCTAGGTATTTTCGTGATATTGTATATTCATGAGTCAATTTTATATATCCACAATAAGAGATTGAGAAATTATATTTGAGTATTACGAGTATATCAACGCTCTGAAAAAAGCTTTGACTGTACAGGATATGTATAATTCTATGGTAAGCTTTTTGAAAAATGAAAATCCAAATTACAGCAAATAAGGACAATATTTAGTATTAAACAATCTCAATGTCATTGCGATTGAAGCACATAAAAATGAAGTACCGTTTTGGTGAAAAAACATAATTATTTTGTGATTAGTTCAAGTATTCTAAGATCAATCGATTCCAAGGTAAAGAGAAAGATGCGCTTATGATCACGAGTTTCTACTCGTGTGTATCTACATCTTGGTACAACAGCTTACCAATTTTTATTTCGGTAAGAATTTATACGACCCATAGAGTCTATCTAATTCCAAATCAATCAATGTCAAAAAATCTATGTACGGAGAGCATATGGACTCCATATAGGGCAATATTTCTACAATAATAGTTGACACCAGAACAATGTAGCTTCAGTAAATTATGTAAAATTCCTCGATCGAGAGAGTATTCAAGAGATTTTATTATCCTACCGTTGAATTTGAGTATTCCAAATCAATCTTATCAAATAGATTATCGACGCCTATGGCTGTGGAAAACAACGGAAATTCAGCTATATCACGAATTGGTTTATCCACTCTACTTCGCTGAGACCATAGCCGAAAAGCTATATATTGCTGGTTGAAACTATATCATTAAAGTCATTTATGGCGCTTAATTAAAGCAACTAGAAATTGTTTTTTGATTACAAAAGACTCGGTTATGTCGATTGTCTCGAATGTCTTAGGGTATAATATTACATGTGGGCGTTCAATGTATATATATACCCATATGCTTATCTTATAACCGTGAGTACTTAAATGATTTGGATGATGAGTCATCATGAGTAAACATGAACACAGCAATGATGTATGCGATGGTGGTGTTATTCATTTCATCGAATTTTATGTATCATAGGTAGAAAAATTATGATATAAAAGGTATCGATAGGGAAGAATTGTGTGTAGTAGAATCAAAATTCCACACACTCTTGAAATAGAAAGTATACAGATACTATTTGTTAAATAGAAGTATTTTCACTATATTATACAATATTGTTAAAATTTTGATATTGTTCATAAAAAATGTTGTCCCAAATAGTATACGCACCTTGCTTAATTTATTTACTATATAATTGAGCTCAAGAATATTTTTGTATATCGCGGATTCGTGTAAGTGATATATAAGAGTTAAGTTGATATGTTTTATTTCACATTTATATATTATTTCTTTTATAATTTATATTTTTTAGAATTTAAAAGATTATATATACAATTAACTTTGTATACAAATAGTATTATGAATGCTTGCTTGTGATAACTGAAAATAGACCTATATAATTAAATCTAATAGATAAAATTTATAAGTGAGATTTTTCATTTGATACATTTTATAATGTAATTTATGTATAGAATAGTATATGAAAATATAGTAAAAACAAAAAGAGATTGATATGCCTAGCTAATGATTGTATGGATATGTACCACTTGTATTCCAGGAGAAAATATAATGAGAGTTATTATTGAATATTAGAGTCCCATGGTTTCAACGAATTAGCATACTGCAGCTTATTGGAAATAGATACGGTTGCCTAGCAAATAACGGTTAAGTTTTCATTATATCAATAATAATAGAAATATATTTATATTAAATATCTAATAATATAATAAATAATAATCATAATTAATTAATTATATTTAATAATCAAGATTAATAATAATAATTATTAAAATTATATTATTAAACACTAAATAAATACAAAAATAAATTTTCTGATTATATTTTCCCATATTTTGTTACACTAAATCATGATCAAATAAAATCATGATTAGATAATAATATAGTAGTCAATAATTAATGATGAATCTCGTCAAATATTAATCTTTTGCAGTTATTTAATAATAATTATCAATTATTATGATACTAGAATAATTTAATAATTATTATAATCTCAATCACATTCATAAGATATTTGAGTATATAGATATAATATTCTGACAATTATAGAAGGTACTGTTTTTATTTTTTTATATAATCATTCGCAATGTTATCATATATTATAATAACTAATAATTAATTATAATATTCAATTCCTGTTTCATTATGTATGATTATATAATCACACTAATAATTTTAATACATATCTATTGAATAATACGTATAACTATTCGATATCACTATATTTATCACATTACTTAACTGTCTTTTTATATAATACTACCATTACTCATATTATTATTTTTTATTGAATAATAACTTCCAATAATTAATCATATTAATCCATCTTCTACTTTACCTAATAATCGATACTTTCACATTGACCTTTTTTGATACAAATTACACCCATTTAATTGTATCATACTCATATGATCTTTCAAATAAAAAGTGCAAGTAATGAGTGAACACTAAATTAATAAAAAATCACAAATTCAAAAAAAAACCTATCGTGACTCACATTACTTAAATACTTTTTTATGTTAATACAAGTTTAAATACAAATTAAATATTATACAATTTTCTTCTCTATTATACATATATCTGATTCATTTAGAGCTCAAGATACTCTTGATCAGGTTACTGTTCAATACTATTCGTTTTTTGAATATAATATAAAATACATTTAAACAGTTGATCATTTGTGGATTCTGTAAGTATCTTTTTTTCTCCCTTGCAGTTTGATTCAATTATATTTTTTCTTTCAGCTCTCGGAGTTGCTGTTATGACCACGCCAAGTCTCCAGCACTTTTTCTCGATTGATTGAAATATTTTGAAGTATTTGAAGAATTTGATTTTCTCTATAGGGTTGATTTTGTGGTAATAATATTATAAATAATAAGTTGTACTATCATTTTAATTAATAAATTTTACCATTATTAAATATCGATGAACATATATATTTAATAATATTTGATATTAATTTATTTGAATTATATCTATATTCGATTTCAAATTATTATTTTGTTTCATAATTATTGTACAGATAATCTATTTTCTGATATTCATATATTGAATTACATAAAAAGGCATAAAACTTCTAACTATACTTGTCCTGACCAAAATTTTTTGCTAGAATATGGTTCTTTTTCAGATACTGTGTATTCTAATTTTAATCACTATACATGTCATTTTAACGTGAGCCTTTTTTCAAATCTTGATATAATCTTTTATATACTCTTTTATAATATTTTTCTATGAATCTTTTAATTACACGTCTAAAATATAACATATACAATTAGATATATAATCTCATAAGAACAAATAATGTTACCTTTATTCGATACAGAGGATAAATCTTAATTATAATTAAACTATTTTTGAATGTAATATAACTTTAACTCAATAAATATAATCTTCATTTATTTTATTACTATATGCGAAATAATTTATAATGAGGTCAACCTTTTGTATAAAATATTTTATCCTTATTTATATTTGCATGCAAATATGTCTCACCTAATATAAAAAGATAATATTGTTGGCGCTAATTACTTTGTTCCACAAGGAGAATGCGGAATCTGATATATATAGTTATAAGAAAAGATATTATGGCTCCAAATGAAAAATTTACGATGGATGACATATGTACTTAAATACGAGCATAATAGTCCCATGCAATTGTAAATACATTAGTGATTTACGCGACACATAATTTGCTCAAAAGATATATAGAGACGCATATATTTTTCAGCTCATCGTTAAGAGCACAAATATTAAAACAAAAAAACTCTCACACCTTAGTTTTTTTACTTTAGAGAGAAATAACTTTAGTAAAAAACCAATATATAGGTGGCTATCTCCCCCATACTTGACACAGTGATTAAAGTAGAATCTAATTGAAAGAAATTCTATTATCAGAAGAAGCACCAACATTAGATTGTGATAAAAATTGAATATTTAGTATATATATTTATAGTATATAACTCATTTGTGAATTGTATTGTAATCCGATATAATGAGAGTAGATATTAAATGAAAAACAATGTGGATGGAATATCTCTAGGTTTTTTCTACTATCAGAAGCTCTCACCGTGAGAGATGTAAGATAGTCTCTCCCTTTAAGTAGTATGTTTTTTTTATATTTTGTCTAAAATCTGGGATGTGCCATATGATAGTGATATTTTTAGCACTCGCCCAGGTATCCGTATATGATCAAGGGATGATATATCTAAATAAATATGATTTTATAGTGAAGAAAAGACGGAAGAATTTTTAAAGAATTGTCGCTCGAGATTGATTGCACGAGCATTTCCATTAGAAGTTGTATAATCCCATATTTGATATAGAATAACTGAGATTTTTTATTATATATTTATAGGTGTTGGTTCAATCATAATGTCTTTAATATATAGTGATATCTCTCAAGTAATCATTAATAGTTTAAAGAGAAATAAATGTTGAATCTCAGATAAGAGCTTATATTTGAAAATTAAGGGATAAATAGTGTGAATTGAATTTTTAAAATTAAATAGTTTCGTGTGTTTGTTTAATGATTCTTCCTCTATGATTTGACATTACTTTTAGGAATTATAATGTAAGTAGTTTGCATTATGTATGAAATGGGGATAAAACCTGTAGGTTATCAATAGGAAGCGCAGTAATCCTCCTAGTGATTCATGGACGTTTCATTTGTGCCATGAGAGTTGAGGAGTGAGGCGAAATCAGTGAATAGTAGCAAAAGATATTTGTAAGTGAGTTGTATCGAGATAGAGTATGTGTAGTCTGGAACTTATCCAGACATTCTTGAAATAAAAATTTTTCATAAAGTAACTTGAAAGATAGTACTTAAGCAGTAAATTAATCGGGAACGTTAGCTACATATCCGAACTCCTATATAGAACTTGGAGAAGAAATAAGAGCTAATTCACTATAAATGTTTCCAGGAATAGTGGAATGAGTTTTTTGTTTTCAATATATATAATGTTCCTTAAGCATTTCTCAACGAGAGTTGAAGTTATGTATATTACACACGTGAGATCTGAGTTTTTTCTACGTATCAAATAGTTAATGATGGATGTGAATTGATAATATTGAACCGAAGTTGGATATGTCCAAATATTAGTGGAGTTGGCGCGAATATCCAAAAGATTTGAGCAATCATTAAAATCTAAGGATTGAGGCCATTAATATAGTTTTGGTTACTGAGAACTGCACAGACAGTTGAAGGATATTTTGTTGATAAGTCATAACAGAAGCATCCGAAATTTGGACACATTGATATACACATGGTCGACAGAAGTGAGTTACTGATTAATTGATCAAGAAAGATAAAACACCTATTTATTTGGGTTGTTAGAAATAAGAGGTGAATTAATTCACAGCATCCTAACAACACCGGCAGTAATGGGAACTATTAAAAACTCCAAGTGCGCTAAGTGAATAATGGTAGCAAATACAAAAAAGAGGACACGGGTATTGGAAGGTAATTCAGAGACAGTTCTTAGGTGTCACAATGCTCTGTCTGACCATGTGCTATCCTCTTCAAATATCACAAAATGTATTTGTTGCCACATGTATAGTGCTCCTTTTCTCTGTGTGAGACAGGTAATGCACAAAACTGGAACAATACAAGTGAATAATTAATCAAATAGTGGATCATTGTATCAACGGAATTAGTGCACCTCTCTAAGGATTATTCAAAGAACGATAGACTCCAACCAATTATCGTGAATTTATGCTGTCCTTTATATAGTGGAGTTCTTGTTTCTGGCAAAAGGTGATAGGTCCGCTTTATCATAAGAAAAGAAAGCGTCTCCCGGAACATGAATAACATATTTAACTTTTACAGCCTGGGCTTTTCCTGTTGGTACTAGATAAATTTTTTACTAAGACAGTGTAAAATATAAGAGTCAATTTATTTCGCGTATTATAGATCTGTAATGTTCTGGAATAATGTGTGTATAAAAGTTATAAATGATTATAGTGAATTGAGATATACAAGAAGAATATTGTTTAATACCCCATCATATTAATATGCAGACATAATAGTAAAAGAAAGGATAGAGGTTAGATAAAACCACAAGAGGAAACTAAATTCTATCATTCTAAGGCAGCAAGATGATTTGTCTATTTATTTTTTTTGTATGCACTCTTCAGCAGATTCAATCAAGTATCACGTGTATAATACACCTCAGTTCGTGAGAAACATATGAATATTTCTCCTATAGATTACTTTATATCTTCACTGAGGCAAATGTATATATAGGACCTAAGCATTTGTTTTAGGCATAGTAGCATGTAAAGATTATGGTGTATGCGCACAAGAAAGAATGACAGACTATGATTGAAAGCAATTAAGCACCTAGTTGATAATTCCACATCTAGCGAAGAGAAAGTAACGAATCGTCCACCATTCTTACTTCATCACAAGATTTGGCTCTCTACTATCTCGTATGCCACTCGCGGTTAAAGAGTCGGCAGATTTCTGATTCTATCACATCCATAAATGCGTGTCTATACTAAATTTAGTAATCTAGACAAGAGATTGAGAAGTTGGTCTGTCGTCTCAATTTGTCTCGTCTTCTTCAAGTTTGCTCTTAGAGATGCAATCCAACCGCGTGGAAAACTACACTATTATGGATCCGAAACTTACAAAAAGTCTTAAATATGTGATGAACTGGTGTTCTCCAATTGACCTTTATACCAAGTTCTGAAAGAAAAACACCATACTTGATCCACTCTAGTAGATTCCAACGTCCTCAGTTATAGGCAGCTGTTGCCAGTATGATATAGATTTTTTATAATCATCCAATATGTAATAATACGTCGACTTCGTGGCTTTTCAAATACAGACAATAGCCTTCTTACTCGCCACCTCATATATAATCATAGTTGAAGTGGAGATAGGTGGAGATTTACATCGGAGGGGAGAAAAAGAAGAGTAGATAGAGATGTGTTGTGAAAGTGAAGTTGGTATTCAAAATTGTATATTACTTCCTAGTAAAATAATGCAAGGTCATGAATAGTCTCTGTCCCTATTGATGGTAAATAATATTATTTGTTCATAGCTTTGGTTGTCGTGAATCATAATAAATCTAATTCTATTGTTGTATTTTCTAACTCAAATTTGAAGCCGATACCGGGCCAGAAGGACATATGATATAGAACTTGACTCCCAAGTGTTGTAGGTATAAAATACAATGGAGAGGACTTCTCCACTATCCATTTCTTGTAGGTTTCTTTGCATTGAGATACAATAACTTGAAGATTTAAAATTGCTGGAATGTATTCGTAATTTAATCCTTCCTCTCTTCTATAGTAGTTCTTGTTGGAATACGAAATACAGGTAAATCTAAGTCATAGATCTTTTAGAGCATTCTTCTTCTGCTTAATAATTAAACAAGATTTTATTTAGAACTACTGTCCTACAGTCATACTTCCGTTTTAAATTGACAAATTGTGAAGTGGATACCCGCACCTTTCATATACTTCTCCCAGTGAAATGATCAAAGTGTCACGAAACTGGTTTAGTATGAATGACCGTTTATTACTCAGAATTCGTTATATTTTTGTTGATAACAATCATAATCTTACAATCGCTTATAAATATCATAGTGATTAAAGCACTTTTTTCGACAGCAACTACATTGGATTGGCAATATCCCAGTTCTTAGTAGTATTGAAATGATTTGATTATATTCACTTCTTAGTCAGCTAAATGTTACATTCTATCCAAAATTATATTTTCACCATACACTTTTCTCAAAGTTTTCTTCTTCTCTTTTGATTTTAAACTATTTTTTCTTGCTTCATAATATGGGTTATAACAATATATTACTATTAATTATCTGCATATCTCCAATCATATTTATTTCGACTCGTATAAAATTTAACATAATAACAATCGTCATTGTGTTCCTGTCTTCCAATATAACTATTGACGAGCTCATTACTTTTTATTCTTGTTATATTCTGTGTCTTCATTGTTGAAAGTGATAAGTCTCTTATCATCTCACTTTCTAAATAAAACAATATGAAACTGGCTTAGATAATTGGACCGATATCTGCTCTTGGACTCGATTAAATAAAGTCGAGATATCTCTTTGGTTAGAATAAATATACAAAGGACTCCAATAGTTCCAGAGCTAAGATACTTTACACTAATATCACGAATACATGGTAACATTGGAAGGTTACATTGCTCTACTTATACATATTCTCGCATAATACTAGAGTTTACTATATGCCAATACCAGGATAATGACATATATTTAATCATCTTCCTTAAGTTATCTAGTCCACAAAAAAGTCTCCATAAGTTGTACCTTAAAATATTCTACATTTTTCATAAATATCTACAGTGTTTTGTTTTTTAATCACTTTAATAGTTTGACTAATTATTTTCGCATGCTTCATTTTTTAATATTTATTCGCGCTTCATTTAAATTTGGGAAAATTCTTTTAGTCGCATACTCGACTTTAAATGGAAATAAAGTTCGTATATTATTTAAAACATTGTTAGGGTGTCCAAGTCTTTGCAATCACATTGATTGAGAACAAAGTAGCTAGCCTCATGTGCTATTTATACAGAAATATCAACGTTTTACTTAGAGTGTCAGAAAATTCTTATCTCTCCAGTCAGTATTCCGTAAATGTGATGATTGCACTACTTCAGCAGAGAATTTAGATGTGGACTGTAATTCCTTTCATTTAATCCCAGTTTAATAGAGCGGGTGTCGTTTTTATCATTTCATTTCAGTTTTTCCATCGATAAGAAGATCTAAAACTTCTTTTCTCTTCTTCAAAAATGATTCACCTCTTTTTCCTCCCTTGATTTCATCTCTTTTGCTAAACCCTAATTTTTCATCTTTAAATTCCTTTACTCTGATTTTTTCATCATATCACAAATTTATAGCTGAGCGTTGTGTACACAATGTTATGACTGTTTCCCCTTTTTCTAGTTTAAGTACTCAATTAAAAATGCAGTTTTCTCTCGAAATTCTTTTCCAAACTCGCTCTAACATTTTCACCTCTCTTCCAAATAACGATGGTAGGAGCTCGGTACAAGAACTTCTGTAAGCCTTATATTCGTGCACCTAGATACCACTTCAAGAATTAAAATTTTTTTATAATTTCCACTCCTATTCCAATATGTTAACTTTTACATTCTGAATTGTTTTCTCATTTTATTCTCGATAAACACTTATTTGAATAGTCTTCCTATCAATATCTAAATCTCTAGATTTTTTTCTCGAGAATTTCTTTCTCACTAACTAAAAATTCATGATCAAAAATCAATCTGAAAAAAAATTTTTTTACTTCAAGTAAATCGTTTCTTATGCTGATATTTCCCTCAGAGTGTGACAGATTATACTAAGTGTTAACATCCACATAATGGCTAATACCCTTTCTCATTCCGCCATCAATCATTTGCATTTTTGCTGCATAGTTATCTAATTTTGCGAGATTTATATTCCAGACACCACATAAAATCCCGGGTTATAGCCATCGTGCGCGATGTTACATATGTTGCAACTCCAGTGTGGTCACCATACCATTTTTGATGTTTCAGCCTAAAAAAAAAAATCTCTGTAATTGTTATTCGCTTAGCTTGTGTTACAATAATATCTATCTATCGAAAATATATCTTTTACAGTTCGAGGTAGATAAGTAACTGGGAGGAGCCTCAGACACTGAACTTTGGAACCTCTTAATAATATCGTGCAGATACATAATTTTCCATAAAAATATTTTCATACGTCCCATTCATTCATCAAATTCCTCTTTTTCCGCAAATATAATATTTTCTGTGTTAGAAATATCCTTTCAAGAAAAATAAATTTCAAATATCACTTTCGTCTATATATACCATTTTTTTCTTCTACTCTTTATATCTCTCTTTCAAGAGATGTTCTATTATAGATCACAATAAAATTTTTTTTAATAATAAAATTGAACAAAAACTCCAGCACTAAAAATATTCTCCGTAGCGCTCTATCGTACAGACTCGTAACCACAGTTTGATCTAGATTAGAATATGCGGGGAACTTCCATATTTTGATCGTGTCATATCCGTCCGCTCACTCATCGACGTAATAGCGGTCTTTTAGGCACGCTCTAGAGGTGTATGTAGAACTGCAAAGTTTCTCGGTTACTCGCCAATTTCTGCCATCTTTGATATACTTAGTTAACCTTTTGGTGACTGTATCAGTTGTAAATGCCACATGGTAACCGGTTGCCGGTTCACAGCGTCGCCACCGTGTATTAATG
>JACMZG010000002.1:5284819-5320497 GCA_018340805.1 Microvelia longipes
ATATTTTTATTGCTCATCATTTATCCTCCTTAGATGATAAAAACTAAAATTTGTTAACCTGAGAAACATTTATTATCATACTAGATGATCAAACCAGATTTCACGTAAATAGAATCACAGGATTTGTATTTTATTAAACAAAACATCTAAAAATATTTTTCAAACCAATAATAAGCGTTAAATTAGAAAGCTATAATTGCCTTGTAATATAATCGTATAAAACGTTTAGAAACCAAACGATTCAATTTAATCAGATAAACTTTTATTAAAGGAAAACTAAATTAAGAAGGATAAACGTTTAATGGAAATAAATCAAGAAATGGAGGAACAAGTCGAGGAACAAGTCGTGCATTAATTTCATCTCAAATAAAGCCAGTATCAGGACAATACGAGGCAAGTGTTGGTTTGAATTCCTTGAACAAAAGGAATAGTGGGGGGAGTAGGACAGGTGGTGGGGATATTTCTTGTCTCCTAGGCAACCTGTCATACAGTACAGATTTTCTTGTTCTCCTTTAATAGTAGAAATTTCCTTCAGAGGAAAATGCCTTGCGTTTCGATAGCCTTCCCCCTTTTCAAGTCCTGCCAATGCCAGGCTAGAGACCAGCGACGAGATGGGATTTACTGCCTCGGGGACCCTTGACTTAAACCGCTAACCCCCTAATGGCACACTCGGTTTCACACTGATATCCCTCATCTGTGTAATCCTCATTTCACCTAAAATCTCATCACACAAGACCCCCCCCCTCTCTCTTACTGCTCCTATTCAAAGATATATTAATTGAATCCCATTAAAGCGTTAAGCACCTCAATCAATTAGCTAGCGAAAGCTTTTAACTCTTAATAAAACGATTAATTGATGAGGAAATTAATTTAAGCGCGCTCGGTTCGTGACATTATAATACTTTATTAATTATACAACTAGGAATTGGAACAAAATCATATTGAATAATTATTTAACACTTCTCAATTAAGAATATGACAAAGAAAGAACCGAGATTATAATAAATTCGTCAAAGCTTCGATCATAAAATGAGAAAGGTTTACGCCTTAGCTTGCTGTAGTAGAAAAATATTAGCACCCAAGTTGAGACACCAAGTTTGGACTCTGCCAATGATCACTTGTCAAAAAACCTAGACCGTAGTCCGGGGAAAGGTTATTCTGACTGGATTGTCATAGACTTCCCAGTCGCAGTGCAAAGGGGGTCATCCTCGACTCCAACCAATATTTAATAATAATAATAATAATAATGAGACACCAAGTGGCGAACCAATTATAGAGGCAACAGTACATTACTATACCAGATCCAGTACCACTAGGACATCCTTTTATCATTCAAATCTAATATTCATATAAAGAACAGAAACATCTCTAATTTTAAACTAATATAAGTTTAACTTATATATTGTTTCAACTTAGAGAATTTAAACCAAAGTTGACAAATATATATATTTGAACACAGTATCAAATATATTGATACTGTGTTCGATGCTTACCAGCACGTCGGTGTTTACGACAAAACCTTAAGTTTTCTTTTCCTTTAGACAAATATATAGTAGGCAAAATAAGATTTGGATAGTTGGAATACAAAAAATTTCTAACGCCGTGCATATTCTTTCCAACTTTAATGCTTTCCCCTTACATTACAATTTTGTTTTCTAAGGAAAAGATACAATTGTTATAGCCAACAATATAATACACATTTTTTAGCGAATTTTCAAAAGAAAAGTAAGCTAATCAGACTGGGTGGGTAATGAAGAGGATATATTTTTTAAGTTTGATCTAATAAAATTATATATCGAAGAATCAGCTACCGTCGATACTTGCTGTTGGATTTTAAATATCCCTGGACCGGTTTCGGCATAACGCCATCATCAGCAGGCGGGGCAACACTCGAGCTCTCAACTAATAAAGTTATATCAGTGATTAACTTCTAGTCTCAATGAGCACGATGAGCCCTCTGAAGATGAAGTTGATAAGGGCTCAATGAGTCCTCTGACGTCATGCTCATTGAGACTAGAAGTTAATCACTGATATAACTTATTAGTTGAGAGATCGAATGTTGCCCCGCCTGTGATGATGGCGTTATGCCGAAACCGGTCCAGGGATATTTATATCTAACAGCAAGTATCGACGGTAGCTGATTCTTCGATTGCTTCTTCAACTTGCGGTAATACAACCTTTTTAATTTTAGTATATATAATATATATATATATATTATATATATATATATTATATATTATATATATATATATATATATATTATATATATATTATATATATATAATATTATATATATATATATATATATATTATATATATATATATATATATAATATTATATATATATATAAATATATTTTAAATGATTTCTGTTAGATGTCCTAAAGATAAATACATAATTAAGTATTTGAAACGTCGACAAATGTAAAATGGAAGTTTTATTATTATATCCAAACCTAATCCTTGACATACTCCAAGAACTACTCAACTATGTGTGTGTGTGGGAGTACATATACATATGTTTTGCCATTTTTTGTAAAAACAATTTAGGGAAAACTGATATGATTTTAAATAAATTCCAATATGGCGCCTTACAAGGAAGGAATAATTTTTTATTATAAAATTTATTAATAGAGGGATTTTTAATTGCTTGAACTCTACAAAGACCTCAACCAATTGTTTACGTATGAGAGTAATACACTACTCTTTCTGTTGGTCTCCATGCATAATTGAATATGCCACCAGATTATTGAATTACTCTACCAAATAATTAAAATCACCTGTTGCCTTTGTGTCTCATTGGCGCCAAATTTCTGGTAGAATATAAAAGCAATTTTTATAAGTATGTGTTTTTTCAGAAAAACGTATTCAAACATAATTAGGAAAAATTATGTTATGGTTTTCAGTTTATGGGAACACTGTATTTATTATGTTTTTATTTTGGATTAATTGATACTGATTTGCATTGTAATTTGGTCAAAGTAAAAAGAAATGTTTTTAAAGAAATTGGGGGGTAAAAGAAAATAAGTTAATCTCTGATTTAATAGCTTCGGTAAAAAGAGATTAAAGGATATCTTTGCCTCATGATTTTCACATTTTCTTTTCATCCCAAGAAAAAAATCAATCTTACAGCAAAAGAAGGCGGAGGAAAACAACGTAGTATATTTAGCTCCCACTCCTTTTTTCATAATGGGACCAGCAATAAAGAAACTGTCTGCCTCCAACCCCAGGGGGCGCCAGACCAGAAATAATAGAAATTTCAGCTTTACCACCCTTCTCTTTTAAGAACCCTGTAATTGCAGTAAATCATGAGGCAAAGGCTGTAAGTGACCGACCCCCTCCAAGGGGCGCTAAACTCTCAGTTATTAACTAATCCTTGATTAACAAGAAGAAATTATTTTGTAAAATAAAAGAGGTGAAAAACAAAGTTAGTACCCTAGATTGGAATATTTAAACAAGGTCTTTTAGTAAGTAATTGATTTAGATTTTTTGAAAACATTTAATCTGTTTTCTTTTCTTATTAATTTAGTAATATTTTAGTTTTAAATTATTGTTAATTATTAACATAATTTGTTTAAAGGCATATTACATAAAAATGGATTCGCTACGCTCAGACTCGCTTCAATCATCCTCAACTCTTCAGACTCGCTTCAATCATCCTCAACTCTTCAGACTCGCTTCAATCATCCTCAACTCTTCGACTCGCTTCAATCATCCTCACTCTTCAGACTCGCTTCAATCATCCTCAACTCTTCAGACTCGCTTCAATCATCCTCAACTCTTCAGACTCGCTTCAATCATCCTTCTTATCATCCTCAACTCTCAGACCTCTTCAGACTCGCTTCAATCATCCTCAACTCTTCAGACTCGCTTCAATCATCCTCGACTCTTCAGACTCGCTTCAATCATCCTCGACTCTTCAGACTCGCTTCAATCATCCTCAACTTTTCAGACTCACATCGCTCATCCACAGACATTGAAAAAATCTGTTTTGTATCGAATAAGGAGCTCGCTTTATGCTGCTCAACATCAGTGATTCATCAAAAACCGCAGATATACTGAATGGTTAGAATGAGCGTGAATGGAGACCATTACAATGAAAACTACAAAGTCTCTCCGCAAGACAAAACTTTACTTGATATCAGAATCAGACTCAGATATCAGAGTCTGATTCTGATATCAAGTAATAAAACATGGTCTCGTTCTTCATTCTTTATAACATCTCAACGGTTTTGCACTAATGATGGCCTCTTTATAGGTTGAAAGCGCTTTGCCAATAAAATTTGTTTTCATTATTCGCAGATATACTGGCCGTATTGAAATAAAACTTAGTTTGCTTGTAGTAATAAATATTAATGAATATCAATGTGTATATGAATAAATAAATAATGAAATGAATAATAAATATAAAATTAATGATTAGTAAATAAATAAAAAATCAATGAATGAATATATAAATGAATGAATATGAATAAATATGAAATAAAACTATAGTATGCTTATTTATTACACATACGGATTCGGATGTACTCGTACAATTAAATTCAATTAGATTAGTTTTTATTTTTAACGAGTTTTTTTTAATTATATACACTAATGCTGATAATGAGATGAAACATAGCACATTTTATTATCAGATGATCGTGCCATTCCTACAGCACACACTATACTTTTTCTGTATACCAATAGTATCAATTAGGAGAAGTAAAAATGTATATATTTCTATCGATTGATAGCTTCGATTGCTAATTTGAAGTTTAGCTTTTAAGTAAGACTAGCGAATTAACTTATCAAATAATCAGAGTAATGAAAAAAGTCTCTCCACTGATATCAAAAATTTTATTTAAAATAAAGCATAACCGGCTTTCAACTAACTAAAGGTCATCATCAGTGCCGGTGAGGTGTTAGGAAGCTAGGTATTGGTTTCCTAACCATGATGACCTTTAGTTGGTTGAAAGCCGCTTATGCTTTATTTTAAATAAAACTTTTGACATCAGTGGAGAGACTTTTTTCATTACTCTGATTATGATGAACTCCTCTAGCGCTCATTCTTTGAATTCTTATCAAATAACTTGTTTCTGACTTCGCGTTGTATGCAAATGTTTCAGATAACAAAACCCTATAATTACAGAGTTGTTCTGACTTCCCGTTGAATGCAACTTTTTCAGCTTTGGAAAACCCCCATAATTGTAGGGTTTAATCTGATTTCGCGTTGTATGCCGCTGGTTCAGCTTTGAAACCCCCCCCCCCCCATAATTGTAGGGTTTAATCTGACTTCCCGTTGTATTTTACTCTTTCAGCTTGGGAAACCCCCATAATTGTAGGGTTTAATCTGACTTCCCTTTGTATTTTACTCTTTCAGCTTTGGAAAACCACCATAATTTTAGGGTTTAATCTTATTTCGCGTTGTATGCCACTGGTTCAGCTTTACGAAATTCCCATAATTATAGGGTTTTATTGAGCGGTTAACTGATACAACAAAAGCAGACTTATGCTAACATAGATTGCTAAACCCTATTACGTTTGTAGGGTAATGAAACCACAGTGATAGTTAAACTCAATAACAGTAGTAGACACATGTTATCATGAACTGTTAACCCCTAATAACGGATGAACCTAATCACTAGTAAACGCTAATAGTGCAACCCCCATCCTGATTACTATGCTATCACAAAACAAATTCAAACAGTGAATGGAGACGGTGAAGACTGTGTGGCGAAGAGTTGTGTGGCTCATGACAAGACATTGCCTGAAATAATGTGAACAACCGTCCTAGGCTAGGTTGCAGGAAATTCTTAAAGGTAAGTTGTTGTTGCCTTAAAGCAAACCCTGACGTCCACTGTTACAAACCCCTACGTCTTTGTGCATAAATACTTTTCTCTTTACTGAAATTCTTTTATCTAAAATAACATTATACATAAAAGGTATATTGGAGTAAGGAAATATTGAGATGGTACCTTGCTGTGGTAAAGGTTTTGGTGAGTGATCGTGTCCTAATATGGCGGAAACACTGAATTTGAGATGTGGTTTCTCTGGTCCTATCCTCTCCTGAGGACTCATCCATCCACCCCCTACACATTCTGAAACACACATACAAGTAAGCATCAAATATGTTTTTAAAGGCAACTACCTTACCTTACGTGGGAGTCACCTGTGGTGTAGTGGTTAAGGTACGCGGCCAATACACAGAATGAATGGACTTAAGTCATGGGTTCAATCCCAGCACAGGCCTCTAGGATTTTTATGAGAGGGATAAAAATTCTGCGTACCACGTCCTTCAGAAGGGACGTAAAGCCGGTGGTCTCGAGCCTGTGCATTCTCAGGTACTCGATAAAGATTCCTTACCCTAAATAAAACTGGGTATAGGCAAAATTTAGGACCTTCATTGTAGATTCATTATAATACTATACTGTTTCTGCCTTGTAGTTTAAAGTGTGTGGAGGTTTGGTTTTACAGTGAGAGCACGTGTTGTTCCCAGTTTTCACTAGACTACAAGAGTCAGTGAAAATATCTATGATTGCTTAAAAAAAGCATGAGAGGAACTATAGAAATTCACGGCTCTTCTGTCTAGATTAGATGAAATATACCTACACTTGAAATTAAAAGGAGTAGAACACTATCTTAGGGAGCTGGCAAAAAGGGCCCAACAACGTGGCCTACTTGCCTGGTAGTTACTACCACTCCCCCCATATCACTATCACTACCGAAAAATCATAGCACGGAAAAATGTTATGATCAATTTAGACTAAACTTATAAAAGACTAAAACTTATAAAAACAGGGCTGACAAGTATGGCAAAAGGGTTTTTAATGCAGCCATTAACTTAATATAAAACATTTTTCAGTATTATTTTATTGCAATTTCTATTCGCGATATTACTGTCAGCTTTGGATAACATTAAGTTAGAGTTCTCTATAAATATGGTTACCAAATAATTCTAAGGTAGGGTGTAGTCAGGTCAGTGTAATTGGAGCCTAATTTTTGGATCACTATTTTACTCTGAAATAGAGAATAGTAAAAGTGATGAAGAATAGTGAAATAGAGATCGAAGTAATGCTACCTTAAGATTTAGGTAATCCTTTATCTTCGCATTAGTAAATATATACACCACTTTTATCTGTATACTCTGTTCTTTAAGTCGACATAATTCTTCCGCTAGGTATAGAGTAGGATTTATATTAATATTTCAACTATCATAATTGAAGATAATTTTGTAGTGAACGGATAGCATTAGGTTCATTACTTATTTTACCACATCGTCGGAAGATAATAAAACTTTTTAAGTGAGTTATTAAAGAACATCGCTGTTGATTGGGTATGACTTAATAGTATTACACCTACTTAAGTCTCCCTTCATCTCAAGTCGTAGATAAAACGCAAAGAATAGCGCTTAGGACAATTTGTGAATTATAACATACTTAGTATAATTTTATTAAAGCTTTATCTCAAAATCAAATAAAAAGATGATTAAACTCAAGAAAATGATTTGAGGTTGAGTAAGTCAACCTCAACACAAACAAGTCAACACTATTCCAAGTACTATGCTCATAAATATGATACTGAAAGATATTAAATTTAATATTAAAGCAGTTAAAACTTCATGGGAGGTGCTAGATGTATTTATACTTAGTTCACTAAGTAGCCTGCTTAAATTCCACTCCAGAACTTAATACTTCCAAAAAAAAGTTAAATACGACTTATTCCCGTATACGAAAGAAAAGTTAGGTAATAATATTAAAATAAAATCTTAAAAGTTAAAAGAAGCTAAAATATTAGATGTTTGCAAGTAATGGGCTAGGTATTAACCCATCCCGTGCATGCATTGCGCATGCCCTAACAAATTTATATCCATTATTCATGCCCTGCCAGAGCCCTTTATGTATTCCTTTATAATATATATGATAATATACTATATTCTCTCCCTTGAGAGTTTTCATATACACTTTTCTTCCCTCTTTCCTTATAATAGCAAAGAAAAAATTCAAGCCATACATATAACGCATGAATCTATTGAAAAATAAGTTAATAAATCGTATCCTTTTTGCCTTTTAAGAATCGTCAGTTTTATGTTTATTGAGAAATAGTTTGAAGTATATTTTATTCAAATGATAGTCTCGAGAATTCGCTTATCGCTGCATACTAAAGCAGCATATTTAAAGCATACTTAAAGCAGCATACTACCATTGTAGTATGCTGCCTAATGCTGAAAGGAGGAATTATAGGAAAAGGAAATGAGAACTCCACATTAGTTACTTACTTCTCGACATAAAGGCCGGATAATAACAACAGTACTTTTAAAATGTATTTATAAAATAAGGGAGGGAAGAAAGTTTTCTATACTTGATGTTAAAATTTTCAATGTGAAATGATTAGACCCCGATGATACATAGACTAGGGATTTAAGTTAGTTAGCTCACAAGGCAATGCCGAAAGTTAAAATAACCACCTTCGCCCCATTGTATAAAGTGTTAGTAGTAAACTCAAACCTTATACGTGTCGAAATATCTGACAGGATATGATTCCTAAACCGGGACTTATAAAGATAAGAATGTGGAGTGAGTTGTTTTACTAAAGGGTAGGATGGTCATAACTGTAATCTAACAATCATTCACAAATTCACGAACATAACACGCTCTTCTATATGGGCAACTTGTGCTAAGCATCTGATATGTGACCTCTCTTAATGTATGATACTAGGCCATATTAGATTATAGCAGCTGATTGTGTGAGCCAAAGTAGAGTAGAGAGTATATACAATTTAGGATTGCGGATATAAGTGATATCGTTTCTTCTCTCTCGTCGCTCTCTTACATTGTGTATATGTATATTAAATCACTTTATAATAGATTATTGTCCATAATGTGTATCACTACCTTAACTGAGAGTTGTTAATAGAGACGCACACAGTGGCAGCCCATGCATGGTGTGTTGTTTCTTGCTCTCTCACATAGAGAGAAAATAGATTGTTATCATATGTGAGCGGGCTAGAGGAGAGAATTTTGGCCTCTCATAGAGATCTTTTCGAGTAACGGTCCCACCTTCTCAAAGTCACAAGGTGATACTGTCTCTATATATCTCCATTAGTTCACTGCCGTAGGTCAGGAATGGTGGACATATCTTCCTCACAAGACAAAGATAACGACTCACATTTAACACACGAAAATATTGCACCCCCTCATTCGTACCGTGGAGATAAACCCCACACGTTAAACAAATTCCGGAAAGTAGATAGATATTCGAGCTTGGTTAGCGTGTTGCCGGGGAATGATTATGAGGTACGAGATAATACTTAGCGCTCTCCCTAACTGGTCACATACGATATCGAGAGTCTCGCTCAAGTTGATGCTGACATGTCGAGTGGTGTCGTGATAGAGGACAGTGCGCGAAGACTTAACGGCTCTGGGACAAGATTATGGGCTTATTGATCCCGTATATATGATGAGCGCATAAGTATGCCTAATGAACACAATTATCGCTAGGCACCATTCTCGAGAGATTAACACTGAACGATTCGCGCAGAGAGATCTGCAGATATTGGTCCTTGCTGCCAAATTTGAGAGTGTGGGTATAAATACAACACAATTTATTTGTAGTTCACGGAAGCTTGTGCACGGTTACCTGGCTCTTGGCATCCGAAAAAAGTGGATAAAGAGTGATGTTACATTAATCTGAACTCTATCAGCACCTAAGAGTGCGACATGTATGAGACTGTAGATGACTCTTAATAAGACTCTCACCATTAAGACATCCTGTGATCTCTCTCTAAGAGGCATCGCCTAACAAGGATTATAGAGAGATATGGTAAATGTAAACGTATAGCGGCACAATAAAAAATCAGTCGTGGAAACGACTATAAAACTTAGCATACAAAAAAATGTTTGAACAACTCTAAATAAGTACGATCACAATCTCTCGAGGCCATTTGAATACTCGAAACCACATATATTGGCCTCTGCACTAATTAGATCAATCTATAATATGCGAACAACTACATAATACAATAGGCTTATATCAAAAGGACTATATTTTATTAAACATCGCTGTCGTATACTTTAATTTTATAAGTATTAACTATAGACACAGCATACTTTACAATTAAACGCTAGAGATAAACTATATAAATATACTATGTTTAGACGCCGAATCCAAAGGTCCACTTCATCAAGTGAAAATTTCGCTCGCATATATAGAGGAGTAAGTCATATATGGTTACACACGCCCTTACTTTAATCATCGCAGATAATAATGGATTTTTTTCAAGAGAACCGCTGAAGGCTAACGAGAGATTTTGAAACTTGCGACGTCGATTAGATGCACATTATATGTCGAGTTCATTGTTTGACTAAAATATGGTCAACAACAGATCTAGTATATAATAGCCATAGACTCATATATAGAGCATAGTGTATATTATTTTTAAATATTTTCACCCTCGATAAGCACCTACTTATGAGTGCATCATATATAATATATTCTAGGTTGTCGCAAAGATTTAAATATCACTATTATGACTGCGAATTTTTCTATAAATACTGCAAGTATAACTATGTGCATAATAATTTTACATTAGTGGATTTGAGCCACTCATACTTACAAGAAATTCAGATCTCTATGTGACTCACTAGTGTATATTTCCAAGGATATGTCCCGAGATATAATTTGCAAATGTTGTCACGTGAGTATTAAAAATTGTTGGTTAGAGATGTCGAAGTGAAAATTATCGATGAGATATGCTATCCTTTTAGCATGGACCTAATAATTGGATCCAGATTTATGATTATCCGTGGTATTATAGTTAATGTAATATATATTGAGAAAAACTCCTCCGTAGTAATGTAGTGGGTATGATATTATACAAGATAAAAAGCGGAGATAAAATACATTATTGAACAAGTGTGATTGTTGAATATAGACTATTATGGATCATAATGCTTAAACTATTCTACGTGAACTATGATTTTAAATGTTTCTAGATGGAGTTATCGCGTGTATCTGTATATTATCATTAGTACAATATAAAATACGAGGAGTGAGTTCGTCTGATCATTGTTAAGAGAGGATAACAAACCCGGTAAGATACTTAAATAGGTTACTGCTATTTTGGGATAAAGCTGTATTGGCATACCAATTACTCCCGAGCTTGTTTTTATTGAATTTAGCAATGCATTTTGATACATTTAGACTATATTAATATCCTTGACAATGTAATATTATGTCTGTTTATTTATAAGAATTTATATTGATTCACGTCGTAATCAAGTAAAATTGCCTCATCTCACAATTCACGCTGTTATCTCACGGCTATGCTATTCTTAATAACACTATTCAGCGTAGGTATATTATTATTATATCTCAATTATATTATGTATTATTTGATAACAACGTTCTGTTGTTAATATATATTCAATTATAAGCATTCCGTAAAGTAAATTTCCTATAAGAGATATATTGCTGAAATATTCTGTGTTCTCTCATTGAATTTAATAAATGGCATAGAAAATGTCCAGATGTATTGTTTATTATATGGTAGACTACTAATTAGTACTCTTGCTATTTTTGGGTATGGAATTTAAGTAGATTCATTTCAATCAGTTATAGATATATTTAATGATTTTCTAGATAAAAGTTATACTCATGTTTGAGATAATAGATTTAAGCTAAACCGAGTAACAGATTCGCTATGTCTTTTGATTAAGACTACAAATGAAATGTAAAGTACTTATTTTTGTTGTTTTTTTTGATATTTATTTTATTGACTCCCTTAATTCTAACATATCTATAGAATAGTAACCGAAACCTGTGTCGTCTTAAATACAAACTATTGAATCTATGATTCGTTTTTTGTTTAAAACACACAATTCTTATATTTATTGTACAAATATTATAGTCATAACGCAACGATGTTTATATTTATTTATTGTGATAATTACCACTCCGGGATGCTACATTATTTATTTTATTACGTACAATTGATTTAGGGTAATTTGTGCCCACTCTTTGATTGTATTAAAATAGCTATCTCTTTTTATTATAATATACTAGACGCGGTAGACGTAACGAAGAATTTCGAGATAGTTTACATCTAGATGATTTGTTTTTTAGAAGTACAATTAGGTTTTTTTATTTCTAATGGACGAGCGAAGGAGTTCCAGACGTATAAACAATCCCTAATACCTAAATTCGCAGAATTGTAGATGGTATGTAAGCGTTTTAAGTAGAGTAATAGCGAGGTCGGGAGTAATTTTTACATAAGTGGACTGATCCAATGCTATAGGGGGAGGACTTCGGTCGTAGAATTTGATGAAGGCGGTTTGTATAGCGAATGTGCTATCCAGTAGTTGTACTTGTATATGAGTCCCATGGTTGGAGGCAATCAGATCTTGTCACCCTCAGATTTTTTTAAAACAATAAATAAAAATTTGATAGTACAAGTTTTCCTGCTAGGAAGTTTTTAAAATTCAAAACCATTTAGGATCAACGAATATTTACCAGAGGACTTCTTTCGTCCACCAACTATAGTAAAATCACAAGAAAGTTGATAATTATTATTGAGAGGCTGTAGTCAATCTATGTTGTATTGTCTGTTGTAAACGGGGTGTAATTCTATATATCTCAAATATAATACCTCAACTGTTGCATAACGAGCGTATGGGAGAAAAGTACCAAGGCATGAGTCCTTACAAACTCATAGACTTATAAAGTATGGCTTGTTATATATATAAATACACTAAGGACGAGTGATGGGGAGTCACTAGAGGTAGCAGAAAACTAGAATTTATAAATACGAGTCACTCACAATCGTATATAACTAGTAATATCTAAGGGCTGACTGTAGCTCTGATAGCGGTAAGATTACCAAGAGGTACAAGCTAGGAATGAGAGACTAGAACTATTTAAAAATATATTAGGTCTTGTTTATGGGTCATAGAAGACGAGCTCGAAAGAGGAGTACTCACCACGAGGTACACTAGCAACTTATAAATTTCAAAAGAGGTATGTGGGATAATTATAGTTTTTATATTAAAAGAAAATCTAGAAAGATGAGACGGGTAGCTAACGGATATATGAGTATAACACTTGAGAATTTGATAAAATAATATAATAAGGCTTGTTTATACTTCTAAGGACGAGCGAGAGGAAGGGAGGTCTCAGAGGATATGACAGAAATTCACTGGGATATTAACTATAAATTAGACGTGTGTACACTTGTAAGTATTTTTATCACTCATAAGATTGGCCACGAAGAAAGGTCGAGCATGGAGAGTCCAAAGAACGGCTCTGGGAACTTGGTACAAGTTATAGATAGGGAATCTTGTAATTATCACATTCTATAACGTGTAGCATGAACGATAGAGGAGTCACAGAACGCTGTGTACAACAATGAATTATAATTATATATATCAAAAGCGCATTTTTTTTATATTAAGGTGGATCTGAGGACAGAAGATGAGAAGTCCAGACGATATACAATTAATAATTTATATAAATCAGATGAAAAATGCATCTCGATAGACTCTTATATGTATAATTTTGTGTATGGTTTTAACAAGTCGGAGTTAGTAGATGGATGACAGCGCAGGCATTTTCTCACTCGAATTAGTCTCTTTTTCTCTACAAACACAACAACATAGCTCTTATTAACTAAATCTCTTAATGAAATAATACTGCCATGGTCCTAGGTGTCATATAGGGGTGGTCTCTTCTGACAATAACGGATAATTCTCAAACCTGATAATAAGGTTGGTAAGTTTAGTACCAAGATTGGGAGCAAAGTTGTGCACTACTCCAACTTTACAATACGGTTGAGGTAAATGGAATTAAATCATATTTAGTTAAGTTGTAGATTATCAAATAATGTGTAAAGTCAATAAAAGAACTTGTATAAGTCATCGTATGAGACCTACGTTTCTGAATTTTCCTAATAATATGTTATAAGATTGATTTTTTTAATGAAATGTATATTGGAAATATAAGAGGATGTTAAAATGAAGTGGATTATTATTCTTCCCATTCATTCCTATGGAATTAATATTTATATCACGAATTTATTTGTAATTTAGTATTAATGTTCTATACTAGTGTGGTGGAGAGAGTAATGAATAATCTACATATATTTTGCAAAGTCCATTTCACGGGATGTATTATATAGTTTACTATTTTTATTTACATATTATAATTTCATGGAAGAGTTGTTTAATAATTATAAAGAGAGAACGAAGCATAAAAACAAATATAATGTATTATGTAAAAAACTGTGACTCTGGTATTTGTTGTGAAGCTAGGTGAGATATTCAAACGAGTCCACATGGTGATCTAGTAGATCAGGATCATTGAAGTATGGGTATATAGAGTAGGAAAATTATTAAGGCAAGATGGTATGAACGCTGGCGTAATTCAAGCGAGAAGGCTAATTAAGATGACATGAGTAACTTAATTACAAGAAGACTTATAATTCAAAACAAGAGAGGAAAACAACGGTGCACTTTGGAGGAGACGGTCCGTATTAGAGAGATGCACAATGTGGGTGTATATCAATATAAGGGCGAAGTCGGAGATCTGCCAAAAGTCTATGCAATAGTCTAGGCATAGACATTCTTTAGTAGGACGTGGTGAGACTCGCATCTGCGATAGTGGGATTTACCATTTAGTTGCCTATGCTGTGGCCTTACTAACTCGATGTGATATGTCTCCTATGGTTATATACGGTAATCGCCTATTATACGCCAGGGGTCTACTTACTCGGCTAAGTCAGTGCCGCCGATAGAACGTAATACTCCTTTACCGGCCGCTGATTGACACCCTTACCTAAATACATATTCTGAGTAATGGGTTAGCATAGTTATACCGATGAGGTAGAAATACATCAGGAGTCTAATCCCAGGTATTATTTACTAAAACACTTTTCAAGAGAGTTCCATAATAAGTTTCTTAGGGAATGATTGCTCCTCCCTATCAACTCACGCTGGTGCTGTAATATACAAATGTGGGTAAGACTAAGTCCTCTAATATCACCATTAGTGATTTAAACTTAGAAAGTATCTAAAAAACACACGGATGGGATCCTCCATGCATAGGCCTGAGGTGGGCAACAGCAAACTCACCCACTTTAAAAATATTTGAATACACCACACATACCAATTGAAATTTCACGTTATTTATATTATAAAAACCTCCCATATACCTTTACATGTTCTTCTCACCTGGAAGTGTGGAAATCAATGTAAGACACGCGCAGTAATACTTACAAAACCGTTTTTTCACTGTTTGTCACTTGAATTTATATATTATAAAATTATAATATAAGAGGAAAACCTTTATGAAACCTCATTAATGTAATACCACAAGTAATTACACACGATGACAAAAGTAACTTTTCTTTAATATTACGAGTACACTGAATATCCATGGAATTGCTGCATTACATAGCGGCATACACAGTATAAATCACATTGTGAAATTGTCGCTAGAGTTAATGAGATTACATAAACATTGAAATTGATAACAATTTATCAATATATATCCGATTTCAGGCGTTATAGGACATTTGATCACTACAACAACAGATATAGGATTATATATTTTGTTAAAGGTTGTACATATTAATAAAACAACAACTATTTGCTCAAATCCACGTAATAATTGTATCATTTGAGATTTGAGCGAAAAGTATGGTGAGCTAAAAGTTAAAAGCACTTGAAGATTTATCACTGATAGTTTGTTATGAGCACAAAACATTTAAAAACACAATAATACCACTAATATTGCGTGCAAATTTAAAATACCACCAAATTTATACTGCAGCATGTCTTCGGACTCGCTTCACTCGTCCTCAGATAGTAAATGCATCCGAATCATTCTCAGCGGTTTCCCATACAGCACTGACCACGCTCAATGCTCCTTAATTTTTATGATTCAACAAAAATCATAGATATATTTGAATCATGATATTATTGAAACAAAACTTAGTGTACTTATTTATTAGGTAATGGTATACAATTGTACCAAATTTCAACTCAATTGGACTATTTACCGAATTTTTACAGTTTTTTAAAAACGTACACAAGTCATTTAATAAAAATTGAACTAATGCTGATAATGAAATGCAACTTGGCACATATGTTAGTCTTATACATAGTAATATGCGTGCCAAATCTCAATATGATCGCATAATGTTTCCGCGTTTTAAAATTTGTTGCAATTTTTGCTGAGTCATTATTGCGGATTAATGACGTCATAAATAGTATATTATGCTACTAGGCAGCAAAATGGAATTTTGCAGACGAGTTTTATAAATTTGCCCCCGAGCCGAAGGCGAGGGTGGGCTACGGAAATTACCTGCAGAGGCGTAAGCCGAGACAGGTAATTAACCCATTTGACAGACGAGGTGAAGCCGAGGCTGGCAAATGGCGAATTACCTGCAGAGGCGTAAGCCGAGGCAGGTAATTAATAGCACGAGTCTGCAATGTTTCCTTTGCTGCATAGTAGCATATACTATTTTATATACTAACGGCAGAAAAAATACACAAGAGATTATTTTAAATACTTGCTGCGAGATTTTACAGGCAGTAAAGACTGCTTTGAAGTAGATGCAACGCTGACAATATCAGGTGGAGTGTGGTCCAATAACTCGTCAATGTCAACAATGTTTGTATCTTTATTCACTTCACTGTTGTTCTCACTCATTATGTTTTAGTAACTTAACTTTAGTTTACAGATTTAGTTTTTGAAAACGTTCTATTTTTGTAACTTTATATACTTCAACTAAATATAACAACATGGAATACAAAATCTGAAGACTTACACATTAAAAATCTGTCGATTCATAAACAGCTGGTAAATAATTTAATTTAATGCCAAAATTATCAGTGTTGCCAATTTGTTTCCAAAACATTATATATTATTAGATAAACAAATGTTAAACATTTAAGAATAATATCGTAATTTTAAGTAACAATAAAGAAAGTTACATACTAGAAACAAGCTAGAATAAATCATAGTTTACAAAATAAAACAATACCGAAATTCACGCAATAATTTGTAAAATAATAACCTCCGCTCATTCCTTTTCCCGCCTAGGGAGTTTTGACTTGTTCCCCATGTTATTTAAATGAGCCATAACTCCCTAGTACTTTTTTCATTACCAAAACATTTTGCGTACTGTTTTGAAACATTTTGCGTACTGTTTTAAAATATTTCCCGTATTGTTTGACAGTGTAGGTAAAAGGACATTTTGCAGCTTAAAAACAGTCCAGTAATGGCTAATTTTGCTGCCGTGAGTAGATAAAAATACTTTCTAAATAGCACAACTACAGCGGTAGACTGATTCTTGTAAAAAAAAATCAACTCTCTAGCATAAATACACTGGGCGCAACGAAGATAACAGACACACACTTACTTATAAACACACACACAGCAAAACAACTTTGCGAAAACCACTCAGGAGCATTAAAAATGCCTGGAACTGGATAATTCCGGTTTTATCCCGGTTTCGGATTTTTTGAAAACACAATACTTTTCCTACCTACGGTATAAATGAGGAAAAGTACAAAAAAATCATGTTATAGAATGAAATGTATATTATTTCGTCTTATTATGAATAAATAAATTATACATTATTATATAATATATTATTTATTATATATAATTATAGTAATTATTTAGGTCATCTAATAATAATGTATTGATGTATTATTTAAGAAATTTTAGACTGCATTCAGTCTCAAATGTAATAACAACTAGACTCAAAAAGAAAAAATAATTTCTTCTCACCGGTACTGAGGATGACCTTTATTTGGTTGAAAGCCGGTTTTACTATCATTATATGCTTACAACTATATTTGTGGATAGACCTTTATTTGAATCCTTATTGCAATTTTAATGTATATTTATAAGTATAGCTAAAATTATATTTATTATTTTAAATGGTAAGTAGGAAATAACAATATACGATGGTCCTTTCAGTTTTATTTTGCTGTTATTTTTTTGAAATAATTTCACTCTCCCCATTGAACTTCAATTGTCAATGTATTCCCAGACTTAGAATAATACTATATTTAGCAGAAGCACTACTGATAACACAAAAGGCGGTTCACTGGTGCACTTAAGTAATGCTGCCGCCCTAACAATATATTACCAATTTCTAAAAAAAAGTTGGCAATACTTCCGGTTGCTGAATTATTATGTTCTATTATCAATTAATGATTGAACTAATACAAATATCGGTGCATTACAATATTTAAAGCATTTTAATTTGTATAGTTTAACGTATTTATTAAAATTATATTAAAAGTAGTCCTCCTCAACTAAATGTAGATTCTTGTATATGGGGTGGTGGAATACAAGAATCTACATTTTGTTGACAAGGACTACTTTTAATATAATTTTAATAAATACGTTATTTAAGATCATCGTATTTTGCCATCTAAAACCAGGTTTATTAAATACTCAGCACGTGTTTTAAGTTATAATATTTTCTAATTAAGTTCTATACGATCTTTCTTCATTAATAGATACTTATGACACATATTTAAAATAATGTTTTGTTGTCATGTTGGCAGCATTACTTAAGTGCACCAGTCAACCGGCTTTCGTGTTATCAGTGGAATTAAATTGTGTTTACGGCCCTGTGCTCCTTCTATATATAGTATTATTTTAAGTTCTCAGAGTTAAATCATTGTGAAAATAAAAATAAATAATTAATATAACTATATATTTGTAAGACTCTTGTTTAGTTATTATTTAATATTAATTAATTTTATCTTTTGTACATTATGTCAGTCTGCGTTGCTATTATCCTTCATAATTAAATCATCTTTGTAAAATCAATTTGCTCTCTTTGATACAATGACTAAGCAGATGTTAAACATAGTCAATACAACATACAGTTTGTTACAACAATACATTCATGTTGTACAATCAAACATATTAATACAACATTAATGTTAAAATACTGTTTGTTACAACAATATAAAACGAGTTTAAAGTTAAATGGTGCAGCATTTTGAATAACAATAGTTACTAAACTGTTCAAATCAGGTTTATTGCATCAATGGTACTATGCAGCCCTCTTCATATGCTTTTATCTCCGCGTAAACTATCTTTACTGTCATTTTGAATTTAAAATTGTCAGAAGTTTGAAAGATGGTTGTTAAAAGGTGTTATAATATTGCAAGTTATGATGCATTGCGAAATATATGCTAAAAATCTTAAATTAAATAGCCCGGGCTGCGAACCCCGGACCTCCGGTGCCGAAATCGAACGCCTTTACGATCACGGCCACGGAGGCAGACTGTATATAAATATATTGGGTTTATTTCCAGCAGCCAGACACTAATTAAAACAGCCAGGCTGCTTAACTTTTATGATCAAACAAAAATCGTAGATATGTTTGCTGTATAGAAACGATTTATCATATTTATTAATTACGTGAAGGATAAAATTGTACCACATGTCACCTTTAAAGGATTTTTTATATCATTTTTAACGATTTAAAAAAAAAATACAATAGTTCGATACAAATTGCACTAATACTGGCAATGATATGAAATTTATCATTTGATACTACCGAGTTTTGCAAAACGTGAATAGTTGGCACAATATAATTGTGCGAGAGACACCTAGGAAATGTTACAAGCAATATGCAATGCTATTGCTATCGCCTGATGAGTTAGACGTAACGAAACAGAGTGTGACATGACATTATGTCGAGCCATCAATGACGAATGTCGAACGATGGAACAGTTCCCAGATGTAGCATTGCATATTATTGCTTGTTACATTTCCTAGGTGTCTCTTGCACAATTATATGAAACTTGCTCATTTGTTGGTCCTACACAAGTATACATGACTAGATGGGTGCTAAATTTCAGTTTTTTAAATTCAATATTTCTCCAAAATGACCTCTGAAACGGATTTTGGTCACATTTATAAGTCCAACTCAATTTAAAAATCTATATATCTAAATTTGCTCAACAAATTTCATACATATATTCAATATTTAAAAGAAATTAATTGTGATAAGAGAAACGAATAAAAAATCACTTCAAATAAAAAATAATAATAGGATAAAAAGAAATTAATGTAAATAAACTAAAATGATACTAAATATATAAGACACAAAAAATTAATATTTGAAAATTAATAATCAAATGAAATAATATAAATAATGATTTTTTAATTATTTCTTTACTTTTTTTTAACATTTTTTTTTATTGAATAATACAACAAAATTATTGTTACAAGTATTAATATTAATGTAGTTTTAGTGACATGATAAGGCATATATAACAGGAACGATCCAGTGCTTTTTATTTATTATTATAATATAAAAACTGTATGCACTGAATTCTTTAGACAACCGTAATTTTCTTGTGATAAGAGACTTAAAAATAATATTGAAGTAAAATAATTGATAAAGATGTAGTTAAGTATAGAAAGAGATAAATTAAAAGGAAAAATCGTTGCCAATTGTAGAAAAAAAAATGAGGATTGCAAAAAAATCAAGGATAAAAAAAGGTTAGAAAAAAACCCCTTAATAGGGTTTTATTTTCTGTAACAATCGTAACAATTTCATTTTATAAAAGGAAAAGGGTGGTTTGAGGGTTGAGAATAAAACTAGAAGTGAAACATCAAGTCGTCTATCCCTTTCTTAAAAAGAAAAACAAAAAAAAAAATAAAATGTAAAAGAGTGATAAAGAAAACTAAGGGACGGTAAAGGCGTGGTTTGGGATGGACCAATGAGAGAACGAGTTTTCTTACCCCTACCTTTATAACCTAGCCCTTTAGCTTTCAATATATATAGTATAATGATGTGGTCCGAGTATATAGCCTTTATACAACCTACCCTTATACCTTTTTATTTACTTCTAGATTTTCAACCCTTAAAATAAACCCTTAGCTTTTAACCATACTTTATACATATATACATACATATATGATTTTATAAGTTTCTTTTAGAGGTATAATAAGGTTCAAAGAACAGACCCGCCACATTATAAAGTCTTGTTGAGTTTTTTTATTATGTATAATCTCATGTATTTTATTAGATGATTATATTATTATACTTTTTAATGTATTTTTATTCATTTTGTTTAACATTCAGTTTGTACTAGTAATGTTATACGTTGGGAACTCTAGTCAAAAATTATCTAACAACTAGTGGCGTAACAATTCATTTTATTTTTTAAACCTTCAATCGAGTACCACAATGAAGGTTTAGCATTACAGTAATTGCTTATTATAGCATTTATGAAAATGCAGGTTTTCATCAGTAAAATCCCATTTTGTTTGGCAAAGCAGCGGATTTCAGAAAATTGGCTATAACAACTCAAAATTCGAAATTTGTCCAAGAAAGAAATTTTTTTAATCGCTTTTCCAACATCGTATTTTATTTTTACTTTTATTCATTTATACCGTAGGTATATTTACATAATATAATTATTTTTTTCTCTTATGTATATTACATAAATTAAATTAGTTTTTTGTTCTTTTGTTTACAAATACTTCAAAAATCGTTTTGTTTATTATTTTTCCTCATTTAGTTTAGTAGGTACATAGGAAAATTATTGAGTTTGAAAAAAAATCCGAAACCGGGATGTGACCGGAATTATCTGTTTCAGGCGTTTTTAAGGCCTCCTGAGTGGTTTTAACAAAGTAGTCTGTGTGTGTGTGTGTGTTTGTTTTTTATCGTAGCTCACAGATTATTTTTGCTAGAGAGTTAAAACATTGTACAAAAATCAGTCTACCGCTGTATTTGTGCTATTTGGAAAATAATTTTTTATAGCTAACCCGCAATAATGACACAGCAAAAATTTCAAAAATTCATTGTAATCTAACACACATGTAGCTATATATAAGACGAACATATGTGCCAAGTTTCATCTCATTATCAGCATTAGTTCAATTTTTATCAAATGACTTGTGTACGTTTTTTAAAAAAATGTTAAGAATCAGGAAATAACCTAATTGAGTTGGAATGTAGTACAAGTATAACTTTACGTAATAAATAAGTACATCAAGTTTTGTTTTAATACGACAAGTATATCCATGATTTTTGTTGGATCATAAAAGTTTAGCAAGATCCAGCGTGGTCAGTGCTAAATGGGTGATCGCTGAGAATAAAACGGATGTATTTGCTATCTGAGAAAAAATAGAAAATTTAGCTAATTGTATTAAAAGTTGACGCAAATCATTCCACTAAAATCCGTCCTTATCCTTGAAAATATGGTCTCCTACATGTTTAAACTTTGATAGATAATAAGCCTAAAGCATTAATTTTTTTTTTAATTTAATTTTATTTATTAATTATTAACAACGAGCTTGTAAGGCTCAATAACAAAATTTTAGTAATATAACATAAGAATAACATTAGAAGAAGAAACAAAAAATCAACATTGAATAAGCTTACATAATATAATTTGTAGATAAAAATAACTTATAAATTTATAAAATAACATATTACTTGTACTAAATTTAAACTCACTTGGAATATTTTTCTTTTTTTTTACAATTTTTTAAAAAACGTGTACAAATCATTCGATAAAAACTAAACTAATGCTGATGATAAGATAAAACTTAGCACATATGTTAGTCTTATACATTGCTCCATGCGCGCCAAATTTCAATCATATCGCATTATTTTTAATTTATTATCAGATCGTTTTATGGATTTTCGAAAGTTTTGCTCAGTCATTATTGCTACAGCGGTAGACTGATTTTTGTATAAAATTTCAACTCTCTATATCATAAATACACTGTGCACTATGATGATATAATAGACACACACACACACACATTCAGACAGACAACTTTGCGAAAACCACTCAGGAGGTCATAAAAAGCCTGAATCGCATAAATCCCGGTTTCGGATTTTTTGCAAGCACAATACTTTTTCTATATCTACGGTATAAAAGAGGAAAAGTAAAAATAATTTAAAAAAAAATTAGTTAGTGGCAATAGTGCTGTATATTTATTGTTGTGATAATTAAAGCTAACGTTTAAATATTTTACTTCTGGAAAGTCATAGAAAGGTAACAGAAAATAACGCGGCTAAATATGACCAGAAACAGATGTTTTTTTTCAAAACTTATCCAGGATACGTACCAATTGAAGTTAATTTGAGGTAAAAATAATTTGAAAAAACACAATATTAGTTATTGGCAAAAGTGCTGTATATTTATTGTTGTGATAATTAAAGCTAACGTTTAAATATTTTACTTCTGGAAAGTCATAGAAAGGTAACAGAAAATAACGGCTAATATGACCAGAAACAGATGTTTTTCAAAACTTATCAAGGATACGTACCAATTGAAGTTAATTTGAGATTTATGAGTATACCTATTATAAGCAAGGTACTTATCGACAATAATAGGTATTGCTTATACCTGTTATTTGTACATTTGTTAAAAAGGATGATATAGATATTTAAATTGTATGATGATACATTTATAAGCCTAAGAAATCAACAAGAAAATGTCATATTATAAGAAAACTCTCCTTAAATTTTATAAATTATTTTTGTAAGTGCGTATTAAATTTATGTAACTCAAACATCATGCCTTAAACCATACCTTGAATTTTATATGAATAGATTTTTTTTTTAAATTTCAATTCATGGATATTTAAATATATTCGTATTTCTAAACAATGAATAATTTTCGAATAAAATCTTTTATTTGAAAATATAAATAAAATAAAAATTGAAATAACTTATACTTTATTCTCTATGTAGTTTTTCCCAATTCGTATAAATTTCATCTTTTAAAAAATAAGAAGATATCTCATTTAGAAAGACTATATTGTCAAAACTTTCTATATAAACTTTCTATAAAGAGATGTTTGGCTCCAGAAAGTTATATTATTGCTTTTTATTTCTTATAATTCCCAATTGAATTACTTTCTCCCTCTGAACGTCAGATATAAAAATAATATTTCTCGAGATAAAAAAGTATGTGGTGTCATGAACATATTTTTTCCATTATTGTTTTAATATATTCTTATTTTCTTTTATTCGTTTAGTAATAAAAAGTAATTGTAAGCAAGTTGGAAGTGAATATTTTAATTTATAATACAGATCTCATACAATTAGATAGTTCAAGAAAAAAGGCCTAAAAATGTGACACATTTTGTACTACTTCAGACCAAATTTTTCTGAAAATATACCTTTCATTATGATGGAAAAACATAGTTTGCCTACACAGAGTGGAGCTCTTCATATAATTGCGCATGCTCAAAATATTAGAAAATCGCACAAATTCAAGTTTTCTTGTAATAAGTCGTTCCCAGTAAGTCGTATGCAAAACATAAAGAGAACTTTTTTTAATGCTGATAAAATTTCCTATAAAACGAGTGGTTTTTCGTAAAAATCTAGTAAATACAACTAAAGTTATAACATTTGTTAAATGGCCAAAAAAATTCACAAAAAGCCAGTATTTTTCAAAAGAAATTCACTGACTTTGCATAAAAGAACCATTTTTTAGTGTTTTTGAAAGGGCCATACAAAGGTATGGCCAGCAAGCAAAGGCTTGCTGTTATCGGCTTTGATGATTAAACACTCGTTTTATAGAAAATTTTACCACTTTTAAAAAATGTTCTTTTCATGTTTTGCACCCGACCCACAGGGAACCACTTATTTCAAGAAAACTGAGAGTTGTGCGATTTTATAAAATTTTGAGCATGCGCAATCATATGGAGGGCTCCACTCTGGATAGGCAGGCTGTTATAAATGGCCTATTATGTAAGTCTATTCTACACAGAGAACGCACATAATTAAAATAGCAACGATATACTTGAACGAACAAAATACAAGACAATAATAAGTGAAGTTTCTTAATAATATAAACAATAAACAAACAACACAAATTAGCGTTGTGAGGGAAACATATAACCAACAACACAGACTATATTTTTTCTTCATAATAGGTAATTTATAGGTATTCCTATTAAGGTATATTTCCCAAAAAAAAAAATTGTTTGAAGTAGTACAAAATTAGAAAAATTTTTTCAGGTCCGGCATTTGGACTAATAGATTTCTATAATCTTATGCTATAGACATAGACTATACAAAAGCAGTAAGCTCTATTGTAGTCCTATATAGCTTGACAATTAATACTAAGATTATAAGTATTCAATTTAGAACTGTAATTAAGCTTTTTTCATATATAGTCTTGCAATAGATGAATGAAAATATATTTAATTTTATGATATTTATCTTTTATCCAAGGATCTTTAAAAAGGGAGATGGAGCGCAAAGAGAACTTTAGTGACCACTAAACGAATTATGATATAGAGAAATAAAAGCAAAATTATCTTTACAAGTAATGTTATAACAAATAGCGCAAAACGCAGGTTATTTAAAAATAAATCAACTAATATTAAAACTTCAGGGCAAATAAATAAATTAAATGATCAACTTTTATTATTTTAATAAAACTATTAGGACACGACGCGGTAACAACGAATTAAAAACAAGAGGCATTCAGCATCTTGGCAGGTACGAGGCGTCGGCACTGAGGGCTGCTTCGCAGCCACATTCTTGTTGTCCTATATCAGTTTGTCATATTACTATAGTTTATATAAATAACATACTGTCACGATATAAGCAAATTTTCAAATGTATTAGTCAGAAAATGTGATCTGTTAAAATTATGTTATATACGCCAATTGATAAAACCAGAACTAATGCATATAATAAATTTTAAAATTAATACATGCGTTAACCATATATATTAGTATATTATTTCATCATGACCAGACAATTTTTTGACAAGATTCATGATTTTTTGAAATGGTTTAAAGTATTTTTTAATATTCTGCGATAACGAGTGCTCTGCAATTTTTAGCATGAAGTGTTAATTTGTCCAACAATTTGTGCCATTTAGCCAGTTTATCAGATACTCTATGGTTAGTAGGGCTGATCTCAAAAAGGGAAGTCTCAACTCTTTTAAAGTTAATCGAAGAAATCAATCGAAGAATCAGCTACCGTCGATACTTACTGTTGGATATGAATACCCCTGCACCGGTTTCAGCATAACGCCATCATCAGCACGCGGGGCAACACTCTTTTAAAGTTTTACACTCTGCAATTAAACGAAAAATATTCTCTGTAGAGCCATTGTAGCACAGAGTGCATCACCACTGTTCAGGTTGTGTCAATTTGTTATAGTTTAAACCCGAAACCTAAACCTAGTCCTTGCCCTGAATAATTGACTTTTTGATAACATGAAAGCTGACGGTAGCTAATTCTTCAGGTAATAGATCACCTAGCAAGTAATCCTACGTCATATAGGCTCTTCTTGTTTCCTCCTTAAGGGATAGTACTTCAAGGAGTATAGTATAAGTTGTATACACTTATGTATTATTTTGCCTGGAAAAAGTTGATAAAATGTCAGAGGCCACAGAATAGTTATTTATGCAACAAGGGATGAAAGTAAGTTTTACAGCTCAAGTTAAAGTTTCGTCCTAAGGCAGCGCCGAAGGAAGAAACTTCATTAGCTCACGAGGCCGGTAGGCCGAGGGAGATAAACTAGTTAGCTCCCGAGGCTTGCCGAGGGTTAACTAACATTTTGGCTCCGAGGCTTGCCGAGGGAGTTAACTAACATTTTGGCTCCCGAGGCTTGACGAGGGAGATAATACGAGAGCTGAAAACTTTCATCCCTTGTTGCATATTAAATTTTATCTACGACTAAAGAACTAATACTAACAACTATTAATATATTCTTCAGCTCCTTAATGGTTATTGTGTTAGTTTAGTTTATTCTTACCATGTCAATTACTCTGATGAAGAGAATAATGTGTAATACTATATTTGTAATTTTAAACATTAGCGTGTGTATATTGTATATTCTAACCCGTAGAACCAACATAACACCGAAAAAATCCAAAAAAATGTCTAAAATTCCTAAAAATTTTACTAAAAAATTCTTTCAAGTTGGCAACACTTTTACTTTTCCTCCCTAGAGAGTAAAAGTACAGTGTGAGATAACAACACTGTAAGTAGAACTTACAATAGAAGGAGAAGATAATGTATTTTAAGTTTAATAAAATTGCATGACAAAGGGCTTTTAGTGACTAAAGCGAGACAGTCTAGCTTTACTTCTCAATACACAAGGAGCTAAAATCATAGATAAAGTTATATAAACCATATATAAGCTTAAATAAATAACACCAACAACCACGGCTCTCCACTACACATTATTTATTTAAAATATATTGACAGAGCCGGCATTCGGCAAATATCCATCAACAGTGCCAGTGAGATGTAGAAAGAAGGATCTCGTTCAGTGACTAGACAAGATTGATAGTTAATAGTAAAATTAATAGTTATTGATAATTAACGTATAATATGATTTAATCAAATTACAAATCGTTTTTCTTTAAACAAAGATTTAAGAAATATAAACGTTAAGATATGTTTTTAACATATTCTAGAGAAATTTTTCATATAAAGTAAAAAAGACAACACTGCATAGGGAAAAGATATTAATGTTTGACGGCATACGCAACGTAACGTAAAACCCACTCAAAAGGGGAGAAAACAACCAGATGCAATTGACACATAGCATAATAACTTTACGTAATGGGTCTATATGTAGCGTTGCGGAAGATTAATAAAACGAAATCAACTCAGCTAAATGACTATATCATCACTGATTATAAGGGGAAGTGACAAATGTTTCCTATAAATTATTAAATTATTACGCGTTTTAGATTCTAATTTGTATAAAATTAATAAACATATTTAGCAGAAGGGGTGTTAAAGGCGACAGTAAAAATATTCGCTTAAACTATAGATAAAAGCATTTAAAAAATGAAAAGTAAAAATAATTATAAAATTAATTATGTACAATCTTATTAATGCGAAATAGAAACTCAAAAATCTATAATAAGACATAAAAAGAATATTTTTTGTTTTATTTGCTGCTAAAGTTCTGGCAGCTATTTCTTTTCCTAGTGTATTGCAACAAATTTTAATCAATATAATTAATAGTAATTTAATCATTGGGTTTCTCTTTTTTTTTCCTCATATATACGACGGAATGATTTGTTGACGGAACGAAACGGAGTCGGAAAAACCAATCTTTAGGCCTTTAGTTGTGCTATCCGGAAAATATTTTATCTACTCCTTGTATTGTAAGTCTTGTTACCTCACACTGTAAATGTTCTTATACTCCCTAGGGAGGAAAAGTGAAAGTGTTGCCAACTTGACAGAATTTTTTAGTAAAATTTTTAGGATTTTTTTCGGTGTTATGTTGGTACTACGGGTAGAATATACAATATACACACGCTAATGTTTAAATTACAAATATAGTATTACACATTATTCTATTGACAGCTTACAATAAAATAATGTGAAGATATAGTGGCTTTATTCTCTCTTCATCAGAGTAATTGACATGGTAAGAATAAACTAAACTAACACAATAACAATTAAGGAGCTGAAGAATATATTAATAGTTGTTAGTATTAGTTCTTTAGTCGTAGATAAAATTTTAATATGCAACAAGGGATGAAAGTTTTCAGCTCTCGTATTATCTCCCTCGTCAAGCCTCGGGAGCCAAAATGTTAGTTAACTCCCTCGGCAAGCCTCGGGAACTAACTAGTTTATCTGCCTCGGCCTACCGGCCTCGTGAGCTAATGAAGTTTCCTCCTTCGGCGCTGCCTTAGGACGAAACTTTAACTAGAGCTGTAAAACATACTTTCATCCCTTGTTGCATAAATAACTAGTTATGACGTTATTAAAGAAAAATCAAGAAATTTTAAATTCATTAATTTTTTTTGTTGTCATTGCAAAAATTACAAAATTCCATAAAAGGCGGAAAATGTTTGGGATCAATTTGAAATTCGGCACCCATGTAGACATATGTAAGACTAACAAATTTGCTGTTTTATCTTATTATCACTTTCAGTTCAATTTTTATTGAAAATATATATGTATATCATGTGTGTACACGTAATTTTTTTTTAAAAAACCTGTTAAAAATAGGAAAAATATTCCCATTAAGTTGAAATTTGACACAAGTGTATCCTTCTATGTATTTAATAAGTTATTAAAGTTTTATATCAATAAAGCTAGTATACGTCAATGGTTTTTGTTGAATTACTAAGTTAAGCAGCATCTAGCGAGGTCCGAGTTTGGAAAGATGACCGCTGGGAATGAAACAAGAGTTTCTACTGTCTAAAGACGTCTCAACACATAAACTGGAATATAAATTGGGTAATTTCTATATTCTGTGGACCAACGAATCGATTCCAAACAGTAAGGATGTGACTATTAGCGAACCTGAAAAAGTTTTAAGCTTCCCGGTACCCATATTTATATATTTATTTATTAGTACAATACGGACATAATTGTCCAATAACAATACATTTTTTAAATATTTGTAATAAAATATAATAAAAAATATCACACTTGTAAAAGTACAAAATATGTGAATTAAAATTAATTATAAGAAGATATACAAAAAACAATTAAGTTCAGGTAAGTTAAAATATAATACTGAATCAGGAACTGAAGTAGGTTTCACACTTAAATATGAGTTATAGCCGAGGAAGATAATGCTTAAAAAAAGGAAATACTAAAATATATTTTTATATATCTTTATATACTATGTTAAATGAAATAAAAAAACATTGATCCATTAATTTAACTCTTTTAAAGTTTTCTTAACACTATATGGCGTAGCATGAAAGAGGTCTATTCTTGAATTGAATTAGCAAATCTTTGCATTCTAGGTATGGAGAGTGATATATATAATTAGTTGGGTGGAAATTTACAGTAAAAGTGGGAGTATTACGGGTAAAGTGATTAGGAACATGGATATCTATTAAAGCAACTAAATTGGGGCAATCAATTAAGTTATTTATCAATTTATATAAGAAAATATAAATATTTTATATATATTTAAATATATATATATATATATATATATATATATATATATATATATATATATTATATATATATATTTAAATATATATATATTTAATAATATTAAATATATTTACATATTTTTGCTATTATAATAGTTATTTATTACATTTTATAGAAGAAAATATAACACATCATATAACAATATAACAACATATTATAAAAAAAAACATAATATATATTATTATTAGATTATTTCGATATTTTTTTCAGCTGTTATGAAAAGACAAAGTAAGTCTTATTTGGAATTCAAGAAGTCGTTAAAACTCTATTGAGTAATTTACTAAATTTTAATTAACTTATAAAAGAAAATTATTAGTAAAGATGGGTTTTAAATGAGAAAATAAACAAGGACTAATATAAGTTTTTTTCTCAGAAAATTAGAAATTAAAAGTTTTCCCAAAAGAGGGAGAGTTCATGGAAAAAATGAGCTCCAAGCTTTCTTGAAAAAGATTATAAAAATTGATCGCTTTCAAAATATGAAGAAAAAAAATTAAAAGGTTGGTACATAATGGTTTTATAGTACGGGGCTGGTTAATTAAGCAGAGATGGGGGTATGGAAAAGATTACCAGAAGTATGATGAGGGGGCTTTCAGCCACGGGCTAAAAATTAAGAGTAGGGCCTCTAAGAATTTAACATCAATCTTAATTAATTTTTTTTGGTAAGTTAAAAAAGAAAAAAAAACTTTTTTAAAAAAATATGAAAAAGTCTGAGAGCAAAAGTAGAGATGCGGGTGTAAGGCGTTTTCTTGAAAAAATAAAAACATTTTTTAGGGGTGCTAGAAGTTGATCCCCCCCCCACCAATTCTAAGGAAGAAGTATAAAACTCATTTTGAGATAAGAAGAAGTAAGAGGGATAAAAATAATGACAGACTCCTCCCCTCCCCCCGGGTAAAAAAATCAGGGTGGGTTTTAGGAAATAAAAGAATCAGGGGGGCGCCTGTTTTTGACGGAGGGGGCGACACGCTCCCTCATTGCTAGATTTTTTATATTTAATTTTCCTTGCCAGGATCTCTCCTATTCTTTAAGTCTAAAAAAAAAAGATTGAAAACAAAATTAAAACTGACTGTTATAGCTCCCCCGGGCTGAGAAAAATTATTTTACAGCCGAGGGCCATAATACCCGCCATTACAGCACTGTACTCAATAGATTTCAAACCAAATCTACGCTCCATTATTTATCTGATAATGCCATTTTTATTTTCATTCTCCATCTCTCTTTAGGATAAAAATCATTTTTATTCAGCCTACTAAAAAGTAATACGAGAAAATAAAAAAAAATCTTTAAGAATATTTATAACTTTCCCCCCTTTTATTATTTATTTTTCAAAATAATAATATTATAATAACTTAATTTTAACTTAATAGATTTCTAAAAAGACTTTGATTTTAATTTTTATGAACAGAAACCATAACCATTTATAGAATGAAAGTTATAAATAAGATTTAAAATTTATTTATAACTTTCATTGTATAAATTTATGTATGATTTTACGCATGTTTCGTTAGTAAGTAAAAATAATGACAACTCGTACTTATCTGTTAAAGCTCTATGAAATAAACTTTAGTTAAATTAATTAGTTTAATTTAAATTATTTCGTGTAACTACTTATTTATTACTAATAACGCATAACAAGAAAATTACGGCCTTTTTAGCGCTCCACCTACCTGTGTACGGAAAAACAAATTCCAAAGAAAATTTACCGAGCAGCGGACTACCGCACTGGAATTTCTTATGATGCAACTTAATTTTTTTTTGAGGTAGTACGTAATTGAGCACTTTATTGGACCGTTTTTAGGATGAGAAGCCAATCATTATTGTTATAGGAGGTTATTTAGTACTTTTCACCTCCGAGGACAATAATGAAAGTAAAAAAACTCCTAGGACGTAAAAGTAATTCATATATTGCCGCCATTACTGTAATGTAGCGTGTTCAAAAAACAATCTGTGTTAAACCTTCATGAGTTTTCTTTAAAAACGTTCATTTTGTTTCTGTTTTTGTTCGTAGACTAATTTTTTATTCGTTTTTAAAAGGTGTTTTAATTGACAATTTGTGTGTGTTTATTTGTAAAGCTTTTACATTTTTGAGTAAAAGTGTGAAGCTATGGATGAATTCAATGACGACGATAATATGGAGTTAATTGGACGTTTGTTTTTTTTTTTCAATTAAGTATATAGTGCAGTTTATTTAATGAGTGCTACCTCAAAAAAAAAAATAGTGTATGCCATTCGGCTGAGAATGTCTTTATGTCTTGGCAATTTTTCCCGACTCGCTTCGCTCGTCGGTAAATCTAATTGCCGTGACATAAAGACACACTTCTCAGCCTTATGGCATAAATAACTATTTCATGGTTCAATTATAATTTATTTATCCAAGAAAGTTCAATTCCTTCATCTAATTCACAGTTTAGTCCAGATCACATATAAAAAAATTTAAGAGTAAAAATTGAACACGGGGTACCTCGGAACTTTTCCTCATAACATTGGATTTGCTACGCTAATCTTACTTGCCTCGTACTCGCTTCGCTCGTCCTCAGAATCACAATTCGCCAAATTTATACTTGATTATGTCTTCGGATTCGCTTCGCTCGTCCTCAGGTAGTAAATGTATCCGTTTTATTTTCAGCGGTCACCCATACAGCACTGACCACGCTCAATGCTGATTAACTTTACTAAAAATCATAGATATACTTGTCGTATTAAAACGAATCTTAGTATACTTATTTATTACTTAAAGGTATAAATTTGAACCAAATTTTAACTCAATGAATTTGATTCCCGATTATTTACATTATTTAAAAAAAAAACGTACAGGAGTCATTTAATAAAAATTGAACTAATAGTAATAATAAGATGAAAGTAGGCACATATGTTAGTCTATAAGACTCGAAAACATGGCTGAGCTTTGGAACGCATGGAGTCATGTATAACATGACTCCATGCGTTCCAAAGCTCAGCCATGTTTTCGAGTTAATGACGTCATAAAAATATTTTCCGAATAGCACAACTACAGCGGTAGACAGATTTTTGCGCAAAGTTTCAACTCTCAATATAAATACACTAGGAGCTACGATGATACACAGACAGATACACACATACAGACAGGCAATTTTGTAAAAACCACTAAGGAGGCCTTAAAAACACCACAAGCGGATGATTCTTTTAAAATCTCGGTTTCGGATTTTTTCCCAAACGATATTTTTAATATATACGCCGCCCTCATGGCCGAGGTCGTTAAGTCGTTAGTCTTTACACTGACCTCTGACACCCACGGAGGTCTGGGGTTCGCATCCCAGGTTACGCTCTTAGTTTATGTAAGATTATTGATTAGATAAATTATCGTCAGCTTTAGAATACACTTTGAGCGTAACGGTTGCTACTACCACCCGAGGTGGTTCCCGCAGGGGTTATCCCTGATGAGCCGCAAGGCTCTATATAACGGGCATTATTATTATTATTATTTTTAATATAAACCTATTGTATGAATAAGGATAAGTAAAAAGAATATTGCAAATTAGAATAGTGCTGAACAAAATTCTAACATTGAAAACATACCACATAAAAATCCATGCACATTGTGTAAATTTTTATTTATTATGGTCCATTTAGTATTCTTTATAAGTTTGTTCGTGTATTTAAAAATAAATATTAAAAAACTTAAAAATACAAAATTTTTAAAATTTAAAAAAAAAAATTTAAAAAAAAACATAAAAATAAAAAAACCACTAAAAAAAAAAAAAAACATAAAAATAATTAAAAAATAAATTTTTTTTTTTTTAATAAAAAAAAAAAAAAAAAAAAAAAAATAAATTTTAAAAAAAAATTTTAAATTTTTTTTTTTTTTTAAAATTTTTAAAATTTTTTATTTTAAATATTAAAAAAATAAAAAAAAAATTAAAAAATAAAAAAAAAAACTTTTTTAAAAAAAAAAAATTAATAAATTAAAAAAAAATTCCAAACAATTAATTAATTTAAAAAAAAAAAAAATAAAAAAAAATTTAAAAAAAAATAAAAAAAAAAATTTTAAAAAAAAAAATTTTTATTTTTTTAATTAAGTTATTACAAAAAAAAAAAAAAAATTTAAAAATAAATAAATATTTTATTTTTAAAAAACAAAATATAAAAAAAAAAAATTTAAAGAAAAAAAAAAAAAATAAATTTTAAAAAGATGACATTGTTTAAATGTATAACGTAATATCTAATATAAACTAATATATTCTATGTTATGCTGAGTCATTTGCAATTTTATTATATACGTAGCAAAACTTGTCAACATATATGTTGTAAGTTTAACATAAATTGAACTTAAATTATATAAAGTATAAATAAATGCATGATACTTTTTCGGGACCAGGAGAGAACATTCCTTAATTTAAATATAGGATGTTATAAATACATTTTAATTTAAAGTAAATTTACAACCTTAAATAATTATAAAATTATTATACACATAAATTAAAACATAATTGTATTAGCTTTAACATTAATGTTAATATTATTATTAAAGTGCTTAAATCATGACTTTAGTATAGGAAAGAAGGATTTCTATATGTAAAATGGTTATCTAATGGGGGGATTTATCTACCTAGGATTTATGGGGCTTGGTAGAGTTTATGGAAAAAGGGCTGAATTTCCTATAAAGATTCATAGAAAATATAAATTTTACTACTATAATTTTATTTTAATTCTGAATTGTTTTATGTTAATTATCAGTGTTACTAGTTGTTAGTTAAGGAACAAATTTTTATTGTTAAAATATATTTTCTTAACTTTCTCTTATTGAGATCAGAAAGCTGTGTATTTAAGCGATCTTTATTATAAGAACTGCCTCATTTTATTAATTTTTACTTTGTCTCATTAGATTTTGAAAAATTAATTAATTCTTAAAACAATTTCTCAAGATTATTTTTTTTTTTGGTTTGTATCCAGTTTTAAATAACTTTTGGCAAACTGGTTATAAAATATCAACAAAAGAAGAAGAAAAGGAAAAAAATCAAATGTTTCAAGGAAAAAAAACAAAATTAATAAACAAAAATTAAGAATATTGAAAATGCATGTGTTTTCAAAATTTTGTTTGAATAAACGGAGCATGCAGAAAACAGAAATTTCTTTTAGGAAAAATAAATAATTTTATAAAAATATTAAAAAAAACTTTGTCTCATTAATACTGTAGAAAAGTATTAAGTATTAAGAAAAATCCGAAACCACGATTTCACCCAAATTATCCGTTTTAGGAGTTTTAATGCTCTTCAGTAGTTTTTATAAAGTAGTTTCATTTCATTACTTGAAACCCCATAGCTTATCTCTTCCATAATTAAAACAAATTTCTTTACTGTCTGAGGACGAGCGAAGTGAGTCAGTAGATGGAGCGATGTGAGTCAGTCAGATGGAGCGAAGTTCAGTAGATGGAGCGAAGTGTGTCAGTGGAGCGAAGTGTGTCAGTAGATGGAGCGATGGAGCGAAGTGAGTCAGTAGATGGAGCGAAGTGAGTCAGTAGATGGAGCGAAGTGAGTCAGCCGATGGAGCGAAGTGAGTCAGTAGATGGAGCGATGTTAGGTCAGCGATGGAGCGAAGTGAGTCAGTAGATGGAGTATACATTTGATGATTTTTTTATTCAGATGCTAGCGAATCCAATTTCATGATAGAAAGTTCTATGGTACCCCGTACCTGATTTTTTGCAAATTAAGTGTTCTTTTTCTTTAAAATATATTAAAGGTACAGGGAGATATTGTTAAAAATATTAAAGTTAAAT
>JACMZG010000002.1:5321497-5348997 GCA_018340805.1 Microvelia longipes
ATTAATATTAATGAAACTTAAAAATATCTTAAGAAATATTTTTATGAAAAAAAGTAAAATGAGAAATACTTGATTATCTAAACAAAGTAAAGGAAATGAATATATTGTAAAGTTTTGGCCATAAATGCTTAGAAAAGTCTAAAAGAGGTAAAATATTTCTCGTCAGAATTGAAGGAAAATTATCAATGGTATAATTCAAGAAGAGAAGCAGGGGGTTAAAGAACGAACAATCATTTTGCAGTGAAGGAGGAGCATCGTTACACTTAAAATCTGTAGGAAGAAGACAAAGAGTTAACCCGCTTAGAGGAGGGTAAGATGCTCGATATCACGAGCAGAGGAGCTTAAAGTGTACTTTATTCAACAAAGGATTAGACACGGACTTAACTTGAAGTATCTGCAGCCGAGGCAGAACAACTCAGTAAACGAGTCTCTCCTTTCATGCTCCAAACTTTTTCAACAATAAACACAAGCCATGCGATTCTATGTTCTGTGTTGAAAATATACTGCTTTGTTTCTACGCAACGTATAAGGGTAAAATTTAATTTGACTTGGGGTATTAGAGGAGAAAAATACTCATAAACCAAGAGACACAGCTTTCTGACAAAAACTGTGAAAAATCCCCGAGCTAACCAACAAATATAGATAGAATATTTTGGCTCCTTAATAATAGACTAGGTATTTTTATTATAGTTCAGAGGTTGTTATGCACTTAAAACAACATTCAAATTATGGAACAAAACGTTACTGTCTTAAATATCATAAAATATAAGGCTCGTTTCTAGTTTAAGGTATCTTAAAATCTGGGCTAGCCAAAGATAAGGATGATGTCTTATTCCAATACTTCAAACTAGCTTAAATATCAATAAGTTTTTCTCAATAAAGTTTTGGATTTTGCGCAAAATCTAATCAGTTTTTCATGTATGAGAAATGGTTTTGAGCCGTTTGGCTTAAACGGTGTTGATGTGAAAAAAACAACTCATAAATCCATCCATCGATGCATGTAGATTTAACAACTCTATCATTTTTTTGGGATTTTAAGAGCTTAAACGTTGAAACTTGTTGAAATAGTGAGTATTCAGTTTTTCATACAACAATGCTTTCCCCTTCCTATTGTAGGACATAGAGAATCAAAATACATGCAAGAGTATTCGCAAGCGAGCAGACCCTCCTTTCCTTTGCTATGTGTTGTTGGAAAACAATTTATTTTTTGCTTTTGTTTTATTATCTGAGAGGATACGTCTACATCAAGAAAAATTTACCAATGTTTTTTTTTTTTTAAAAAAAAGGCAGTGTAAATGTTTGTTCCGTATACGCTGTAGTTGTAGAGCCCCGAGAAGCTCGTCTCTCTTAATAGTTGTCTCCACTTTTTGTTCTGCCATAAAGAGCTCAGGTTATGTTCTAATCTCTAGAGTACACGAAGGGTACTCTGCCACTAACAGAAAAAAACACCTTGACACTAAAATTTTTACTGCCCAAGTTTTCCAAGTTTATTTTTGAAAATGACGAAGGATCGAGTTCGATATCTCATCTTGCTTTTTATTTCACGGTGTTACCTGTTGACCTTGTGACATTACAAACCCTTATTTTTTATAAAGCACATAAAATTATAATTTTATTCCCTAAAAAATATGGTCACATTTGTTGACAACATGCAATAAAATTGGTATAAGAGGCTCTGCTAAAACCTGCAGAGTATGTCTAGCGTCGTAAGATTTTTTTTATTGGAGAGTAAAAAGAATGTTTCTAAAGATGCATAAAAAATGAAAGGGCGTTTGTCACATTAGCATGATTTTCTGGACATGAGCAGAAAATTTAAAGACTCTATACTATGCATTATGACAGAGCAGTATTAAGAATACAAAAGGTACAGGTACACAGGCTTAGGGAATTTTTTCTTTTTTTTTTTTTGAAAAATTTAAAATTATAAGGAACTTTAAGACTAAAAGTCTACAATAGTGTAATAAGTAAACACTTTACCATATTTTGTACAAATTAATCACAAAAAATATTAAATATATAAATTGACAAAAAATTGTTTCCGGTGTTGATGTGGTACTACGGTAAGAATATACACATTATACACACGCTTAATGTTTAAATTACAATATAGTATTACACATTATTCTATTGACAGCTTACAATAAAATAATGTGAAGATATAGTGGCTTTATTCTCTCTTCATCAGAGTAATTGACATGGTAAGAATAAACTAAACTAACACAATAACAATTAAGGAGCTGAAGAATATATTAATAGTTGTTAGTATTAGTTCTTTAGTCGTAGATAAAATTTAATATGCAACAAGGGATGAAAGTTTTCAGCTCTCGTATTATCTCCCTCGTCAAGCCTCGGGAGCCAAAATGTTAGTTAACTCCCTCGGCAAGCCTCGGGAACTAACTAGTTTATCTGCCTCGGCCTACCGGCCTCGTGAGCTAATGAAGTTTCCTCCTTCGGCGCTGCCTTAGGACGAAACTTTAACTAGAGCTGTAAAACATACTTTCATCCCTTGTTGCATAAATAACTAGTTATGACGTTATTAAAGAAAAATCAAGAAATTTTAAATTCATTAATTTTTTTTGTTGTCATTGCAAAAATTACAAAATTCCATAAAAGGCGGAAAATGTTTGGGATCAATTTGAAATTCGGCACCCATGTAGACATATGTAAGACTAACAAATTTGCTGTTTTATCTTATTATCACTTTCAGTTCAATTTTTATTGAAAATATATATGTATATCATGTGTGTACACGTAATTTTTTTTTTAAAAAACCTGTTAAAAATAGGAATAAAATATTCCCATTAAGTTGAAATTTGACACAAGTGTATCCTTCTATGTATTTAATAAGTTATTAAAGTTTATATCAATAAGCTAGTATACGTCAATGGTTTTTGTTGAATTACTAAGTTAAGCAGCATCTAGCGAGGTCCGAGTTTGGAAAGATGACCGCTGGGAATGAAACAAGAGTTTCTACTGTCTAAAGACGTCTCAACACATAAACTGGAAATAAATTGGGTAATTTCTATATTCTGTGGACCAACGAATCGATTCCAAACAGTAAGGATGTGACTATTAGCGAACCTGAAAAAGTTTTAAGCTTCCCGGTACCCATATTTATATATTTATTTATTAGTACAATACGGACATAATTGTCCAATAACAATACTTTTTTAAATATTTGTAATAAAATATAATAAAAATATCACACTTGTAAAAGTACAAAATATGTGAATTAAAATTAATTATAAGAAGATATACAAAAAACAATTAAGTTCAGGTAAGTTAAAATATAATACTGAATCAGGAACTGAAGTAGGTTTCACACTAAATATGAGTTATAGCCGAGGAAGATAATGCTTAAAAAAAGGAAATACTAAAATATATTTTATATATCTTTATATACTATGTTAAATGAAATAAAAAAAACATTGATCCATTAATTTAACTCTTTTAAAGTTTTCTTAACACTATATGGCGTAGCATGAAAGAGGTCTATTTCTTGAATTGAATTAGCAAATCTTTGCATTCTAGGTATGGGAGAGTGATATATATAATTAGTTGGGTGGAAATTTACAGTAAAAGTGGGAGTATTACGGGTAAAGTGATTAGGAACATGGATATCTATTAAAGCAACTAAATTGGGGCAATCAATTAAGTTATTTATCAATTATATAAGAAATATATAAATATTTTATATATTTAAATATATATATATATATATATATATATTATATATATATATATATATATATATATATATATATATATTTAATATATATATTTAATAATATTTAAATATATTTACATATTTTTGCTATTATAATAGTTATTTATTACATTTTATAGAAGAAAATATAACACATCATATAACATATAACAACATATTATAAAAAAAAACATAATATATATTATTATTAGATTATTTCGATATTTTTTTCAGCTGTTATGAAAAGACAAAGTAAGTCTTATTTGGAATTCAAGAAGTCGTTAAAACTCTATTGAGTAATTTACTAAATTTTAATTAACTTATAAAAGAAAATTATTAGTAAAGATGGGTTTTAAATGAGAAAATAAACAAGGACTAATATAAGTTTTTTCTCAGAAAATTAGAAATTAAAAGTTTTCCCAAAAGAGGGAGAGTTCATGGAAAAAATGAGCTCCAAGCTTTCTTGAAAAAGATTATAAAAATTGATCGCTTTCAAAATATGAAGAAAAAAAATTAAAAAGGTTGGTACATAATGGTTTTATAGTACGGGGGCTGGTTAATTAAGCAGAGATGGGGGTATGGAAAAGATTACCAGAAGTATGATGAGGGGGCTTTCAGCCACGGGCTAAAAAAATTAAGAGTAGGGCCTCTAAGAATTTAACATCAATCTTAATTAATTCTTTTTTTGGTAAGTTAAAAAAGAAAAAAAAACTTTTTTAAAAAAATATGAAAAAGTCTGAGAGCAAAAGTAGAGATGCGGGTGTAAGGCGTTTTCTTGAAAAAATAAAAAACATTTTTTAGGGGTGCTAGAAGTTGATCCCCCCCCCACCAATTCTAAGGAAGAAGTATAAAACTCATTTTGAGATAAGAAGAAGTAAGAGGGATAAAAATAATGACAGACTCCTCCCCTCCCCCCGGGTAAAAAAATCAGGGTGGGTTTTAGGAAATAAAAGAATCAGGGGGGCGCCTGTTTTTGACGGAGGGGGCGACACGCTCCCTCATTGCTAGATTTTTATATTTAATTTTCCTTGCCAGGACTCTCCTATTCTTTAAGTCTAAAAAAAAAAATTGAAAACAAAATTAAAACTGACTGTTATAGCTCCCCCGGGCTGAGAAAATTATTTTTACAGCCGAGGGCCATAATACCGCCATTACAGCACTGTACTCAATAGATTTTCAAACCAAATCTACGCTCCATTATTTATCTGATAATGCCATTTTTATATTTCATTCTCCATCTCTCTTTAGGATAAAAATCATTTTATTCAGCCTACTAAAAAGTAATACGAGAAAATAAAAAAAAATCTTTAAGAATATTTATAACTTTCCCCCCTTTTATTATTTATTTTTCAAAATAATAATATTATAATAACTTAATTTTTAACTTAATAGATTTCTAAAAGACTTTGATTTTAATTTTTATGAACAGAAACCATAACCATTTATAGAATGAAAGTTATAAATAAGATTTAAAATTTATTTATAACTTTCATTGTATAAATTTATGTATGATTTTACGCATGTTTCGTTAGTAAGTAAAAAATAATGACAACTCGTACTTATCTGTTAAAGCTCTATGAAATAAACTTTAGTTAAATTAATTAGTTTAATTTAAATTATTTCGTGTAACTACTTATTTATTACTAATAACGCATAACAAGAAAATTACGGCCTTTTTAGCGCTCCACCTACCTGTGTACGGGAAAAAAGCAGCGGACTACCGCACTGGAATTTCTTATGATGCAACTTAATTTTTTTGAGGTAGTACGTAATTGAGCACTTATTGGACCGTTTTTAGGATGAGAAGCCAATCATTATTGTTATAGGAGGTTATTTAGTACTTTTCACCTCCGAGGACAATAATGAAAGTAAAAACTCCTAGGACGTAAAAGTAATTCATATATTGCCGCCATTACTGTAATGTAGCGTGTTCAAAAAACAATCTGTTTAAACCTTCATGAGTTTTCTTTAAAAACGTTCATTTGTTTCTGTTTTTGTTCGTAGACTAATTTTTATTCGTTTTTAAAAGGTGTTTTAATTGACAATTTGTGTGTGTTTATTTGTAAAGCTTTTACATTTTTGAGTAAAAGTGAAGCTATGGATGAATTCAATGACGACGATAATATGGAGTTAATTGGACGTTTGTTTTTTTTTTTCAATTAAGTATATAGTGCAGTTTATTTAATGAGTGCTACCTCAAAAAAAAAATAGTGTATGCCATTCGGCTGAGAATGTCTTTATGTCTTGGCAATTTTTCCCGACTCGCTTCGCTCGTCGGTAAATCTAATTGCCGTGACATAAAGACACACTTCTCAGCCTTATGGCATAAATAACTATTTCATGGTTCAATTATAATTTATTTATCCAAGAAAGTTCAATTCCTTCATCTAATTCACAGTTTAGTCCAGATCACATATAAAAAAATTTAAGAGTAAAAATTGAACACGGGGTACCTCGGAACTTTTCCTCATAACATTGGATTGCTACGCTAATCTTACTTGCCTCGTACTCGCTTCGCTCGTCCTCAGAATCACAATTCGCCAAATTATACTTGATTATGTCTTCGGATTCGCTTCGCTCGTCCTCAGGTAGTAAATGTATCCGTTTTATTTTCAGCGGTCACCCATACAGCACTGACCACGCTCAATGCTGATTAACTTTACTAAAAATCATAGATATACTTGTCGTATTAAAACGAATCTTAGTATACTTATTTATTACTTAAAGGTATAAATTTGAACCAATTTTAACTCAATGAATTTGATTCCCGATTATTTACATTATTTAAAAAAAAAACGTACAGGAGTCATTTAATAAAAATTGAACTAATAGTAAAATAAGATGAAAGTAGGCACATATGTTAGTCTATAAGACTCGAAAACATGGCTGAGCTTTGGAACGCATGGAGTCATGTATAACATGACTCCATGCGTTCCAAAGCTCAGCCATGTTTTCGAGGTAATGACGTCATAAAAATATTTTCCGAATAGCACAACTACAGCGGTAGACAGATTTTTGCGCAAAGTTTCAACTCTCAATATAAATACACTAGGCTACGATGATACACAGACAGATACACACATACAGACAGGCAATTTTGTAAAAACCACTAAGGAGGCCTTAAAAACACCACAAGCGGATGATTCTTTTAAAATCTCGGTTTCGGATTTTTTCCCAAACGATATTTTTAATATATACGCCGCCCTCATGGCCGAGGTCGTTAAGTCGTTAGTCTTACACTGACCTCTGACACCCACGGAGGTCTGGGGTTCGCATCCCAGGTTACGCTCTTAGTTTATGTAAGATTATTGATTAGATAAATTATCGTCAGCTTTAGAATACACTTTGAGCGTAACGGTTGCTACACCACCCGAGGTGGTTCCCGCAGGGGTTATCCCTGATGAGCCGCAAGGCTCTATATAACGGGCATTATTATATTATTATTTTAATATAAACCTATTGTATGAATAAGGATAAGTAAAAAGAATATTGCAAATTAGAATAGTGCTGAACAAATAATTCTAACATTGAAACATACCACATAAAAATCCATGCACATTGTGTACGAATGTATAACGTATATCTAATATAAACTAATATATTCTATTGTTATGCTGAGTCATTTGCAATTTTATTATATACGTAGCAAAACTTGTCAACATATATGTTGTAAGTTTAACATAAATTGAACTTAAATTATATAAAGTATAAATAAATGCATGATACTTTTTCGGGACCAGGAGAGAACATTCCTTAATTTAAATATAGGATGTTATAAATACATTTTAATTTAAAGTAAATTTACAACTTAAATAATTATAAAATTATTATACACATAAATTAAAACATAATTGTATTAGCTTTAACATTAATGTTAATATTATTATTAAAGTGCTTAAATCATGACTTTAGTATAGGAAAGAAGGATTTCTATATGTAAAATGGTTATCTAATGGGGGATTATCTACCTAGGATTTATGGGCTTGGTAGAGTTAGGAAAAAGGCTGAATTTCCTATAAAGATTCATAGAAAATATAAATTTTACTACTATAAATTTATTTTAATTCTGAATTGTTTTATGTTAATTATCAGTGTTACTAGTTGTTAGTTAAGGAACAAATTTTTATTGTTAAAATATATTTTCTTAACTTTCTCTTATTGAGATCAGAAAGCTGTGTATTTAAGCGATCTTTATTATAAGAACTGCCTCATTTTATTAATTTTTACTTTGTCTCATTAGATTTTGAAAAATTAATTAATTCTTAAAACAATTTCTCAAGATTATTTTTTTTTGGTTTGTATCCAGTTTTATAACTTTTGGCAACTGGTTATAAATATCACAAAAGAAGAGAAAAGAAAAAATCAAATGTTTCAAGAAAAAAAACAAAATTAATTATAACATAAAAATTAAGAATATTGAAAATGCATGTGTTTTCAAAATTTTGTTTGAATAAACGGAGCATGCAGAAAACAGAAATTTCTTTTAGGAAAAATAAATAATTTATAAAAATATTTAAAAAAAACTTTGTCTCATAATACTGTAGAAAAGTATTAAGTATAAGAAAAATCCGAAACCACGATTTCACCCAAATTATCCGTTTTAGGAGTTTAATGCTCTTCAGTAGTTTTTTAAAGTAGTTTCATTTCATTACTTGAAACCCCATAGCTTATCTCTTCCATAATTAAAACAAATTTCTTTACTGTCTGAGGACGAGCGAGTGAGTAGTAGATGGAGCGATGTGAGTCAGTCAGATGGAGCGAAGTGAGTCAGTAGATGAGCGAAGCAGTAGATGAGAGTGAGTCAGTAGATGGAGCGAAGTGAGTCAGTCAGATGGAGCGAAGTGAGTCAGTAGATGGAGCGAAGTGAGTCAGTAGCGAGGAGCGAAGTGAGTCAGTAGATGGAGCGATGTTAGTCAGCCGATGGAGCGAAGTGAGTCAGTAGATGGAGTATACATTTGATGATTTTTTTATTCAGATGCTAGCGAATCCAATTTCATGATAGAAAGTTCTATGGTACCCCGTACCTGATTTTTTGCAAATTAAGTGTTTCTTTAAAATATATTAAAGGTACAGGGAGATATTGTTAAAAATATAAAGTTAAATGACAATTTATGCTAGTCGTATCAAGGCATATCCTATACAAAGCCTTCATAATATGAAGATGACTTTGTTTTTCTTTTTCAATCTCAATTTGTATTTTTATCAACATTTTTTTTTATAAAGGTGTCAATATCAGGGCAAAAAAATGGATAGAAGGGGAAAAATCAACTTTTCAAGCTCATTGTATAAAAGGGCAATTCTTTGATTAACGGAATCAATCTTGGTTTGGAGGGTAAGGGGCATTCCAACCCTATTGGCCCTTTGCAAGGAAAGGGGTGATTTTAAGCGAAAAATCAACTCGAAATAACCTCTGACCTGAAATAACTTGTTTTTCCCCTTTTTGGATTTTTTTTGCCTTGAGTTGCCCCTTTTCCTCTTGGTATCTAAAAATGAGTTCCCCTGATATTTTCTTTCATTAGACGATTGAATGGTTATCGCTACCTTTCAAATTCTTCTGTCAATCAAACAATCTAAACCAGTTAAAAACCATTCTTTATTTATTTAAAATAATACGTATAAATATATTCTTTCAAAATAATGACTTTTTCTCTTAAACTCAACTAAAAAACGAAATATTTTTCTTTTTTAAGTAAAAACTTTTGTAATGAACACAGTTACATAAGTATTTATCCGAAATATTTATTCGTTCAAAATATAACGTGTTTTCAAGAAAGTACCAGAAAACACACCACACACACACACACACACACACACACACAACATAATAATATATAATATATATAATATATATATATATATATATATATTATATATAATACATCTATTTCATTAACACTATCTTTATAGATTTATGTTCCTGTGTTGCTAAGGCCCTGATGAAGAATTTAGTTAAATTCGAAACGTTGGCGAGAAATAAATAAAGTTTTCATGTAAAGCTGTGTTTATTCATACCTTATCCCGAGATTGGGGAGACGCGTATATAATATATAATATATATATATATATATATAATATATATATATATATAATAGTTATTGTCGTTGTTATATGGGACCCCTGAAACGGAGTTCGGCCACATTCCTGCCATTTCACCTATCCCCTAAGTGCATTTTTTCCAAAGGAACATTGCTAAAAGCAAGCTCAGATTATGCTATTGGTTTGAAGGTTAAGATGATTGAGGTTAATTTAGCCTAATTAAAACATCGCTTTACGCGATCATGATTATCGTTTACAAACTTTACAAAATATGCATTCAGATGATAATAAGATACGTTATAGTAGTACAAATATACATCATATTGTGTCAGATAATAAGATACGTATAGTAGTACAAATATGCATCTATGTGTCGATAATATACGTATAGTACAAATATGCATCATATGTGTCAATAAATAATACGTATAGTAGTATGTCAAATAATGATACGTGTCAGAATAATAGATACTATAGTAGTACAAATATGCATTATATTTGTCGCATATATCAGATAATAAATACGAGTCAGTAAAAACATACAATCATATTGTGTCAAATAATAAGATACGTATAGTAGTACATAATATGCATCATATTGTGTCAGATAATAAGATAAGTAGTACAAATATGCATTCTTGTGTCAGATATAAGATACGTATAGAGTACAATATGCATTATATTGTGTCAGATAATAAGATACGTATAGTAGTACAAATATACATCATATTGTGTCAAATAATAAGATACGTATAGTAGTACAAATATGCATCATATTGTGTCAGATAATAAGATACGTATAGTAGTACAATATGCCTATTGTGTCAGATAATAAGATACGTATAGTAGTAGACATATGCATCATATGTGTCAATAATAAGATACGTATAGTAGTACAAATATCATCATATTGTGTCAGATAATAAGATACGTATAGTAGTACAGAATATGCATCATATTGTGTCGATACGTATAGTAGTACAAATATGCATCATATTGTGTCAGATAATAAGATACGTATAGTAGTACAAATATGCATCATATTGTGTCAGATAATAAGATACGTATAGTAGTACAAATATGCATCATATTGTGTCAGATAATAAGATACGTATAGGTACAAATAGATAATAAGATACGTAGTAGTAATACATAATAGTAGGTACAAATATGCATTATATTGTGTCAGATAATAAGATCGTATAGTAGTACAAATATGCATTATATTGTGTCAGATAATAGTATGCATCATATTGTGTCAGATAATAATACGTATAGTAGTAGCAAATCATATTGTGTCAGATAATAAGATACGTATAGTAGTACAAATATGATCATATTGTGTCAGATAAATATATAGTGTCGTATAAGATACTCATCATGCATCTTATAGCTCAAAATGAACCACAATCTAATCATTTTATTCATATGCTTCACCAAACAATTTATTAAACATCTATGACATCAACGTTTTGAATTTCATCTTCTCTTCAAACCTTTTTATATCTATGACTTATCAACAACAACAACAAAAAAAATCCTCTACATTTTCTAAAAATGTCTCTGACAGAACACTGGAGAAAATATAGGGACTCTATGAACCGATGTAAAGATGAAAGGGGTTTACAATATATTTTCTGAATTTGATCTCTTATTTTCCTGATGTATTGAATGTTTAAAGGGAATTTTCCCTGGTTTTTATCTGCTTGTAAAGATTTAGTCGTTAAGGGGTTGTAATTTAGTACGAGAGAAGCTTTATCACTTTAAGTTTTTTTTCAGAGATGATAATAGCTCTTTGTTTGATTATTCATGTGATGATATGTTTTTTCCACCCTTTTTTATAGGATTGTAGAAAATAGATGTAGAAAACTGTATGTGACACACACGTGTCTGAATTTTGCATCGATTGCTTCTCCAGATCAAACTATCACCGTGTCCAAGGAGCTAGGGCTTAGGGTTGTTTAAATCTTTCCTCTCCACCCTATCCAGGATTAATTAATCCGAGCCCTAGTTTATCCGGATCATTACCCGGGGTTTTTTCCCTCAAGTTCCCCATCCGTGTCACTTACACAGTTTATGTAATTAATAGTGTTAGAAAACTTTTAGCAGTGATTTTATTTTATAACCTTTTTTTTGAAGAGTTAAAATAATATAACAATACATTCATGTCCTTTTATACCCTTCATGTATTAGACCAAGAGCCCAGGGGTGTTTTGTTAATAAAAAGGTAATAGCTGAACCGTCTCAATTTTTCGTAAATACCTTCCTGAACAAGGATCTGCAATTCTGCAGACTCGTATCGGTTGGGTGTCCCAGGCAGAACGCATTTTACAAGTCAAATTTACCACCCAAGTTAATAAAAAGTGTAATGGCTGGAACCGGTCTCAATTTTTCGTAAATACCTTCCTGAACAAGGATCTGCAATTCTGCAGACTCGATCGGTTGGTGTCCCAGGCAGAACGCATTTTACAAGTCAAATTTACCACCCAAGTTAATAAAAAGTGTAATGGCTGGAACCGGTCTCAATTTTTCGTAAATACCTTCCTGAACAAGGATCTGCAATTCTGCCGACTCGTATCGGATGGGTGTCCCAGGCAGAACCTTTGACCCCTAAAGTGCGTTCTGCCTGGGACACCCATCCGATACGAGTCGGCAGAATTGCAGATCCTTGTTCAGGAAGGTATTTACGAAAAATTGAGACCGGTTCCAGCCATTACACTTTTTATTAACAAAACACCCCTGGGCTCTTGGTCTATATAGGGGTATCCATATTTACAGCACAGAACTAAAAACAGCAGTTTCAATTTATATTGAAAATTATCATTCCCACTTGAACGCATCACGCATCAACTTATTATCCCTTTTTCGGTTTTTTATTAACTATTGTTTCGATAAGCGGGCTATTTGTCAATTCAGTTTTTTAAAATTTAAAATAGTAACAATTTCTTGGGCTCACTTTCTTGTTTTTAATTCTAAACTTAAAACTTTAGAGCTTTTTGGACTATTACAAATTTATTAACAACAACTATATAAACTTAAAACAAAAAAAAGTTGAAAGCTCTTCAACAATTTATTTTCAATAAATTTTTATATGGACTAAAGTCTTCATTAATTTAATTGATACTAAATTTAAAACAACAACATACGCGTAGTCTTTAATAGTTAAAATAGTGAATATTTTTTTTAGTATTCACTCTGAGCATATAGTAGTCCAAGTCCAGGTCAAGGTAAGTAGAGATAAAGTTTTAAATTATATAATTAGTACGTTCATACACACTTCTAGATCCGCGGATCGTATAGAGTACGATCTCTCAATACGGTAATTTTAGCTGTATGAACCATGCGGAGGGATCCGATCGCATACGCTAGAACTAGGAGATGGAATCTAAATGGATCCCCCGATACGCTGTATGTACCTTTAGAGACGATCGTATTTAACGGATAACCTTTTCGTCGAACTTTTATTTCACTTTATTTCACTCCAAATTACCGTTTTGATCAATAACTTTTGGAATATTTTTTTAGTGTAACTTTATTATTATGTAAAGAAATCACAATTTAATTAAATATATTTTTGTTTTAAACTTCCATATAACCAAAAATGAACCTTCATTATAAAAGACGCCATGTTTGGTGGGATCAGTTATCACGTAATCTCACTCGATCGACAACAAAATACGCTGTAAGAACCGTGAAGTTAGTTGACCGTATTGCATACGTATGCAATACGATCGCCTGTGTTAAATACGCTGTGTGTACACACAGTGGTTAATATAGCCGTCGATATATATATATATATATATATATATATATATATATATATATATATATATATCCGTCGATAATATAATATCGACGTCTCAACCAATAATAAATAGTTATGTGAAGCATTGCTTAAAACTCAAAGTTTGAACGGGATCAATTTTCAAACTGTTTTTAATTGTTCAAAAATCGAACTTGACATTAACCATATCGGCTAGTAAAAAATTGGCTTGCTTCATTCTTCAATTTTTCTTTAATTTCCTTATTTTCATGAAGTGTTTTTGTTAATTTCAAACGAGACATCAACGTGTGTGGGTCGGGCCACCCTAGTTGCATGTTTTACTACCTGACAAAGCATTTGTAACATATGTATCACTTAGGTAAGGATTATAGGTTCGATCCTAATCCATATCTATTAGTTTTTATTGTCGGTTTTTGATACAGTGTGGGAGTTCTGTCGTGTCTTTACGCTTCATCAACTAAGCTATGTTAAGATATTGTGATTGGTAAAGTGTCGGTACCTGTGACACTGTACCTACGTGTTATTTTAGTAAATAATACCTATGCTGTTATTTGGCCATAATCCGAGTTAATATAAACTAATATAAGAAAAAATCGAATACAGGGTTTGGACACGGCTTCTCAGATGTCGGCTCTATAACCCGTTTCTTTCGAACGATGCATATTTCTATGATTGTTATTTTAGGTTTTATAGAGGGATTTAACCTAGTTGAGGTTATGTCTGCGTTGGTCTTGTGGTATTTTCATCCAAATATAAATTTTAAAGCAATAAATGGGCAAGGTATATTTATCATAAATATTTAGATAAATGCCGGGTATTAGACCTTTGGGTATACATCGAAGTAATAACATTACAAATACGGGCCTTTGGCCCGTAGCCGCTACGCGGCGTCGACCCACCGGGCCACTTCGCGGCCACATTGTTGTTGTTTTGTATTATGAGTTGTTTCATTATTGTTCTTGTTACATGGCATTTTGCCATGTATCTAGCGAATTTTCACAACCTCTCCACACAAATTTGATTTTACTAATTGAGATTATATTAATACTCTATCATTATATCAGTATGCTATAATATTAAAATTAAAGTATTATAAAAACATAAAAACATAAATCTGATTTTTGTTTTTAAATAAAAATACCGTTTCCGTCACTTAAGATTGTCTGATTGAGCTAAAACCGGTCGCAATCGTTTTAGAATGACATCGAGGTTCTCCCTCTTTACAGGCCTGCTTAGCTCGGCGTGGTTTAGTGAAAGCCATTTTTGTCTTGTCACTCTGGGACAGCAGGCTTACCAGGAGAGAGCAAGAGGTAGAGGCCTCTCTTTTATACTATATCCCCACCCTATAACACTACTGAATCCAAGATATATCGTACGAGTCTTTGACCCAGACGTATAACATATATATATATATATATATATATATATATATATACTGTTTGCGCCATTTGTGATGCTTCGATCCAGCTGAAATTGGTCTTAATCAATTCAGCTAGCTGTCTACCTAAATACGAAATACCTTGATTTAAAGCCATTTCAAGTTTCAAAAATTTTTTTTCATGACGTCATAACTTTGATTGATGTCATTACAATGTTTTTATAAACAATAGGCTCGTAACCTTCTCGACATCTCGCGATTGCAAAGTTTTCGTTTCAATTTGAGAACGCCTTTAAGTTATCGTTCGCCATACGAAAGGGTAGAAACTCTTACATACACACATATATATATATATATATGTATGTATGTATGTATGTATAATATATATATATATAAAACTTTTTTGGACATATTTTTTTGTTATCAGGAAGCCAATAGGAACCGATTCCGCTCACTCCCACCCTCAACTTCCGTCATCCGAACAACCTCATAAGCGTCATTTTCAAAATGAAAATTCGCTAAAACGACATTCGGTGGGTCGCATCTACTATAACCCAAGTCATAATCAAACATGGCAAAATCGCTCGTATTGAGAGAACTTCAATGTCGACATAAGAAGTCAATGTCGGCACCGACATTGACTTCTTATGCACTATCATAGCCACGGGGCAAGACATCAAAGTTCTCCAGGTTTTAAAACTATATAGGGATTAAAATACTGCTTGGCGCTTGGCTATCATATATTCAAAACAATATCATCAAGCAGCTAAAATTATCTTGTCTCTGGGCCATAGGCGATTCTAAGAGGGACTAGTAAGGCTTAAGCCCCCTCTGGTTTGTTATTAGCCCCCCTAAGAAACACATATTGCCTTTTTAGCACAAAAATAAAATTTAAATGTATATACGTAATAATATACTTCCTCAAAACATAATTAATTATTACTTTATTTTTCCTATTTTTAATGGGTTTAGTTATGATAACTAAACCAAAAGTTACCAATCAACATAATCTACTTTTGTAGATTTATTTGACTTAGAAGTAAAAGGGAAAAATAAGTAATATTGGTATATGGTAATAATAAAAATAATTAGATTAGGTTTTGCTCAAAAGTACTGTATTATGCAGTAGTTGTGTTTGTGTACTGCGTAGGCTCAAGATGCTTGTTTAATAATCACCAAACCAGATCTTTATAGTCATTTTAGATTTCATCGGAATCTAAAATCATCGGAATTCATCTGAAGAAATCAATGGATTCTAAAAGTAACTTAATATCGAGATATATAAATAATTCTGGCGCGGTGGTCCGCATGTCGGGCGAATTTCCTTTGGATGCGTGTTTCCGTGCTTTTTACATTATAATAAGTTTACAACTACTAAATAAATAATTCCGACGCGGTGGTCCGCTGTCGGGCGACATTTAGAATGCGTGTTTCCATGCTAAACAACCCATTTCTTGCTTATGCAAGAACCATGCCCATTGCGTGGTTCCGGTTCATGCTTTAGAACCTAAGCAGTTACTCAATTGTCAAGCACTGCTCGTAACTCATTTTGTCTGTATTTTTCAAAGGAAATGCGCATAATTATCCAGTTGGTTGTAAAACTATGCCTCTAAAAATAGGTGTACACACTATTATTTGCACTAGTTTAAAGCTTAGTTACTCATCTTTAAGCTTAGTCAGTTATCTTTAAAGGTTTTAGCGCATTTCCTTTGGTAAAATACAGACAAAATGAGTTACGAGCAGTGCTTGACAATTGAGTAACTGCTTAGGTTCTAAAGCATGAACCGGAACCACGCAATGGGCATTTTTGCATAAGCAAGAAATGGGTTGTTTTGCACGGAACACGCATTCTAAATGAAATTCGCCCGACAGCGGACCACCGCGCCGGAATTTATTTATTTAGTAGTTGTAAACTTATTAATGTAAAAAGCACGGAAACACGCATCCAAAGGAAATTCGCCCGACATGCGGACCACCGCGCCAGAATTATTTTTAGTTGTAAACTTATATTAGGTAAAAAAACTATACAAAATTATTGTCCCTACTAGGATTTGAACCCAGGTACTCTGGGTTTGAGTTTTCGCATCCAAAGGAAATTCGCCCGACATGCGGACCACGCGCCAGAATTATTTTCTAGTTGTAAACTTATATTAAGTAAAAAAAACGATAAAAAGTTATCGTCCCTTCCAGGATTTGAACCCAGGTACCTGAGTTTGAGTGGTCGTATTGACTCCGGTCCACTGGCATTTAACTCAGAGCCCAAAAAACATTGAAAACGACACCCTACTCGAAATTTAATTTTCAAACGACCGTAATTTTGGGTTTTCTATAATTTTTTGGTGGTTTTCGTCGACTTTTTGGTCACTTAGAGTGGTCGTATTGACTTCGGACCGGTTTCATTCGATTCAGCCCCAAAAATACATATAGAAAACGACACCTACTCGAAATTTAATTTTCAACGACCCGTAATTTTGGTTTTTTATATTTTTTGTGGTTTTTTCGACTTTTTGTCACTTAGTGGTCGTATTGACTTCGGACCGGTTTCATTCGATTCAGCGCCTCAAAAAACATAAATATGACCTTTTCGCGGCAAAAAAAATATTAACCCTGAATTTTGCCGATTTTTTGAAAAAATTCGCTGACTCAGCAAACCGGGTTAATGACGTCACAAAAACTTGGTTTTCAATAGGGTTCGTGTCCTTCCGAAGGTTGATTTTTGTACCAAGTTTGGTTAAAAAAATAATAATCCGTTCAAAAGATAGAGTGTTTAACAGAAGTTCTAGACAATAAATATCATATATATATATATATATATATAATATATATATATATATATATATATATTATATATATATATTATATATATATAATACTATATATATATAAATAATATATATAATTTATATTACTATATATATATATATATATTATATATATATATATATATATCATAATATAAAGTCTCGCGAAACGTATTTTTTCGTCATTTAGGGACCTCTGAAACGGAATTTGTGTCGTGTCCGAGTTCGAATTCGCCATGACGCCTATCCCATTTAGCCGAATTTCCAAAGGAAATTCGCTAAAAGTAACGTCGTTTAAGAGCCGAATTAAAAATGAGTTAAATTTAATTTGAAATGATTTGCATGATTGTGTCTCATATTAGTTTAGTATGATGAGTGGGCACCAAATGAGACAAGTGAATATTGTTTTTTTCTGAACAAAAAATTTGCTCCACACTGATAGCATATTCATTGTTACACGTTAATACCTAAAAAATAAACCTTAAATAGTGAATAATTCATAATAAACGGGAAATCAAAAAACTACTCATGCTGTTAAAAAATTAAAAAAAAAAGAGGTAAAAACTTACATACCGTTTAGGATAGTCTAACTAAGTTAAATCAAGATCTGAATAAAGTTACACATACCTAAAAATAATAGCAATAAATTACCAATTGAAAATAACCTTTATAATTTTTCACTTTATCTTTTCCTGTACTTATCTCTGCTTAACTATTTCATTTTTATTAAATTTGGTTATTTTTGTGTAGTAGTAGTAGTAATAGTAGATTGTAGTGTAGATATGCACTTCGATTTTTGCAATGTTTAATAGTAAGTTAGGGCATCTTATAATATTTTTTGTTTTGATTAGCCTTATCAGTTTTTACTCACCTTCTTTTTTATGAGTTTTTTTTTCAATTGGTAATTTATTGCTATTATTTTTAGGTATGTGTAACTTTATTCAGATCTTGATTTAACTTAGTTAGACATATCCTAACGGTATGTAAGTTTTTCCTCTTTTTATTAATTTTACAGCATGAGTAGTTTTTTGATTTCCCTGTTTTATTATAAGTGAAATTTTTTACACTATTTAACAGGTTTTTATTTTAGGTATTGTGTAACATGAATATGCTCAGTGTGGAGCGAAATATACCAGTAAAAACAATATTCACTTGTCTCATTTCTGGCCCACTCATCACTACTGAGTTAATTTAATTAAATGAAAGACTAGTTAATGAACATAATCCCTCATAACGAATCTTTTTTGTGTAAATTCTTTTCAAGCAAATTCGACAACCCCCCATACCCCCTCTACTTCCTTCTGCACTTCATTTATGGTTTCGACCTAATAAACATGATTGCTTTTATTGAAAATTCGGTAAAATGTGTAAACATAACTCATATTTAACGGCATAAACATAACGTTTACTCCAATCTATACAACTATATGAGGGTGTGAACAGACCCTCAGTGTGATCTACACTCTGACAGGTGTGTTATTATGTTCACAATGAAAAATCTCCCTTTTTCAACACTTTAAGTGGCCTCTTGCACAACAAATACAGCTTTTAATGCCACTTCAAACCTAAGTACTAGCACAAATATCCAAATTTTTGTAAAGCAAATAGTTTCTATAGCACTTTAAAAAGTAAGGATCAAAAAAGATTATACTGACGGTAAATCGTTTTAAAGAAAATAAGTTAATTTAATTTTTAAGATGGTATTTTCAAAAATGTTGTGGAAAATGTGAAAAGAAGTCTATAGTTCAGTAAGTAAACGGAAAAAATTGCTGACATGGTACATGTTATAGTATAAGCTATAAATGCTAAAAAAAACTAATTTATTATTTAATTTTATTAATTAATAAATTATTTAATTAAATAATAAATATAATTACAGTAGAAGTATACATAACGTTTTAGTTCCTATTACCCGTAAGTCACTCGTATACAAAAGCGACTGCGTAGGTTTTGACTTGTAAATAGATCTTATTGCTATTGCTAGAGTAAAAAAGAAAGGGATAACGTAAAATTAAACAAATTCTGGAGAAAAAAAAAATAAATAGGTCTAAAGGGAAAAGAAGAAAAAAACTTCTTAAAACTAAACTAAGTATAAGAGAAAATATTAAGATAAACCACGTAAAACTAATATAAGTTTGTGGATAAAAGATTAACATAAACCCAAGTAAAATAAACTAAGTCTGTAGATAAGAGATTAAGATAAACCCAAGTAAAACTAAACTAAGTCTGTACGATCACCACGTCTAAGAGATTAAAGCATGAAAACACAAGTAACACTACCGGAGAGTCTGTATTTGATAAGAGATTAAGATAAACCCACCACCGTAAAACTAACTAAGTATCTGCTAGATAAGAAGATATTAAGTAATAAACCCACGTAACTGAACACTGTAGTAAGATATCAGAAAATAATGATAACCATAAAAGACTAAACTTAAGTCTGTGAAGAAAATTAGATATTAAGTATCATAACCAAATAAATACTAAACTCAGTCTGTAGACTAAGAGATTAATAAACATAAAACTAAACTAGGAAGTCCTGTAGATAAATGATATTAACATAAACCCAAACGCTAAAACTAAACTAAGTCTAAGTAGATAAGCAGGAGTAAAGATACCACCACAAGTAAACACTAAACTAAGTCTGTCAGACTAAGCAGTTAGCCGTCCAACAACCCACGTGGGAAATTAAGCCCACATCTCCACCACAAATACCAGTACCGATCACCTCTCCATTGGAAGGCCGAAAGTAATGAATAATAAAAACAAAAAAGTACTAACAAACACCACCATTTTGTGATCAACAGTAATAGTATTCTCAAAATCTCGCTTATCGAAAGAATATGAATAGAAGGTGTGCACGGACGCACATAATTAGTACAACACCCTAGGGACCTTATAGATACACTAACACTACCGGGTAGTTCTTGTGATTTTACAGTAAGGACTTAGTATTGAGACGAAACCTAAAAGTTTAAAATACTAAACTATACGCCTTCTCGTGCATAAGATATATACAACGACGAAACACACTATAAGCTTCATATTACAACTAAGTTTGTGGATTCAGATATGAAGATGAACGCGGAAATTTTAAAATTAAACTAAGTCTGTGGATAAGATATGAAGATGAACCTAAGTTAAACTAAACTAAGTCTGTGGATAAGATATAAAGATGAACCTAAGTTAAATTAAACTAAGTTTGTGGATCAGATATGAAGATGAACCTAAGTTAAACTAAACTAAGTCTGAATGGATATGTATGACTACCTAAGTTAAACTAAATAAACGTGACTAAACTATGGAGAGATAATAACAAAATATACGTGATATATCTATATAGGCAATAGGCATATCTTTTAGATAAAATCTATCTAGAAAACAGAAAAGCTACTGTCATGACAAACTGAAAATATTTAATAAGCCTATAGTTTTATCATGGTATTATTTTGAGATCAATACGAAAACATTTGCGATTAATCAAAGGTAATCAGACTGTTTCTGATTGATATTCATTTAACTACTATAACTAATCGATACATTTACCTATAAATTATAATATGATTCGTTAGAGTTACTTGTTAATGTTACTTAATATAATCATACTTAGGTGTTATGACTGAATAATTTATTAGGCAGAGCATATTTCACTACGCTTAATGTGATAAAAGAAAATGTAATTTAATTTCCCCTTTAAAATAATTGTAGAGGAACTTAAATAAGCGACTGTGTTATGTATTTACATGCATATAGACCAAGAGCCCAGGGGTGTTTTGTTAATAAAAAGTGTAATGTCTGGAAACGGGTTTAATTTTTCGTAAATACCTTCCTGAACAAGGATCTGCAATTCTGCCGACTCGTATCGATGGGTGTCCCAGGCAGAACGCACTTACATGTCAAATTTACCACCGAAGTTAATAAAAGTGCAATGGCTGGAAACGGGTTTAATTTTTCGTGAATACCTTCCTGAACAAGGATCTGCAATTCTGCCGACTCGTATCGGATGGGTGTCCCAGGCAGAACGCACTTTACAGGTCAAATTTACCACCGAAGTTAATAAAAAGTGTAATGGCTGGAAACGGGTTTAATTTTTCCTAAACACCTTCCTGAACAAGGATCTGCAATTCTGCCGACTCGTATCGGATGGGCGTCCCAGTGTCCCAGATCTCAATCCGATTATATTTCATCAAATTTCAGCATAATTTTTCCGCCTTTTATGATTTTTTTGAAATTTTGTGCTGAGTCCATTATTGCGGGTTAATGACACAGTCTAAAAAAAATATTATCCGAATAGCACAACTACAGTGGTAGCGGTAGACTGATTTTTTTACAAAATTTCCAATTCTTTTAGCCAATAAAACACTAGGGCGCTCACGATGATAACAGACACACACATACACACACAAACACACACACATACAGACAGACAACTTTGCAGAAACTACTCAGGAGGCCTTAAAACGCCTGAAACTGAATAATCCGGTTTCATCTCGCCGTTTCCGATTTTTTTGGGAACACAAATACTTTTCCTATTACCTAGGTATAAATGAGGAAAAGTAAAAAGTTATTTATGCAACAAGGGATGAAAATAAGTTTACAGCTCAAGTTAAGTTTCGCCTAAGGCAGCGACGAAGGAGGAAACTTCATTAGCTCACGAGGCCGGTAGGCCGAGGGAGATAAACTAGTTAGCTCTTGAGGCTTGCCGAGGGAGTTAAATAACATTTTGGCTCCCGAGGCTTGACGAGGGAGATAATACGAGAGCTGAAAACTTTCATCCCTTGTTGCATATTAAATTTTTATCTACGACTAGAGAACTAATACTACAACAATTAATATATTCTCAGCTCCTTATTGTTATTGTGTAGTTAGTTTATTCTTACCATGTCAATTACTCTGATGAAAGAGAATAAAGCCACTATTCACATTATTTTATTGTAAGCTGTCAATAGAATAATGTGTAATACATATTTGTAATTTAAACATTAGCGTGTGTATATTGTATATTCTACCCATAGTACCAACAATACACCGAAAAAAATCCTAAAAATTTCCTAAAATACCTAAAAATTTTACTCAAAAAATCTGTCAAGTTGGCAACACTTTCAATTTTTTCTCCCTAGGGAGTAAAAGTACATTTACAGTGTGAGATAACAAAGACTGTAAGTAGAACTTACAATACAAGGAGTAGAAAAAGTAATTAACGCAAATAAGAGAATGCACCGGATACAAGAATAATGCTTTATATTATATGTGGAGGAGACTTCCTATTCTACGTCCACCCCCCCCTCCCCACACCTCCCTTAAAATTACTTTAATTTGGATTAAAATAGAACAAAATAAGTCAGCATCTCGAGATTGGAAAAAACTCTTAAGGTAACTCTTATCGCAAAAAAAAAATTTGCGATATGTTTTGCGATGTTTTGAATGTTAAAGAAACTGGAATTGTTTTAGGAAGCTTTACACCAAAATAATGGAATCAAAAAATAAACGTCATTAATAAACGTTGATTGACATCGACATCATATTGTATTAAATTAATTAATATTTGTATAAATCAAGTGAAAAGATAAAATTGATCACACTAAGCGATGTTGAGTCTCGTTAAAGGCTATTACTCGTATAATAATATTTACGTTCTCAGCAAAGTGGGGGGGGGGCGGGTCGTATTGAGTATCATTAAACTTATTTCCTAAAACATATTTTAGTTTGATTGTGTACATACAAATCGTTACTACAAACTTTCGATACATCGATCTAATACAATCGAACTTTGAAAGACCTTGTATTTAAAAACCTAATTTTAAAAATAATCAAGTTCTCGTTCTTGAAGATGTTATATGAATACGGAATTCAAGGATTTTTATATACAGAATAGAGGGGATTGTAAAGACGGACCTTGGGTGTGTCATTACTATTTCTGGCACCCAAACTAAAGACACTTCAGCTTAATCTAATCTACATTAAAACTCGAGTGTTTTATAAAAATCGATAGTGTTATCATCAGTCGATATATTACTGTGTTTCTTGTTACCCAAGCAGTAGTGTTAAAGCCGGTAAGCTAAGCATTGTATGTTATTTGTTATATAACTTATGTGTCAAGTGTTATAAAGTGTTAGGAATTACATAACTTTGTTTTTAACAGAAGATTTGTTTAAAAGGTAAGACTTTTTAAATTCTTTAATTTATTAATTTAGAAAAATAAACTTGAATAAACTTTTATTAATATATTTTAAATGTACGACTTATTAACCACACACTATCCTAAATTAATGGGACCTTCCCATATGTTAACTTTTAACTGAGAAGCTAGGCCTAATTTTGCTTGTTGAGGAACGACGGGCTAAAGCTTTAGGGAGGAGCGATTCCAAACAGCGGGGAGCATCTATATAGGGACTCGGAAATCATTGAACTTAAGAAGTTCAAAAGTATTAGAAAACTCTATAAAGTCTTCTTTTTTTATTTAATTGTCTATATATATAATATATATAATATATAATTATATATATATATATTTAATATTAATAAATAATATATATTATATATATATAAATATTATATATATAATATATAACTATATATATATATTATATATATATATATATACATATTATATATATATATATATATATATATATTATATATATATATATTATAATATATATACTACTTAAATGGGCATGACATGTTAGTTTTTTAAGGGGGATTAAAGTTAGTGGCAGATCTTTAGTGTGGCACTTTTAAATTATTTAGATGCATTGACATTTGTTTATTTTTATTTTTATCTTTTTAAATCTTTTATATATATAACTTAATTATTCATTTATAAATTATTCACTTATTATTTATTTTGGTTTTCTCCTTTTGTAATTTCTTTCTCATTTATTTTTGGGAGGTTCAAATCTTCTTTTAGGTGTTGTGTTGATAGCCTTCTTGATTTACCTTGAGCCTCTTCCTCATTTAGAAGTTCATTCTTGATTTAGACTTGGTCTGATGCACTTCTCTAATTTTTACCCTTCTTTTTCTCTTATTTTAAATGTTTTAACTTTGATTTTAATTTTTTAATATTTTAACTCTGCTTAAGTGTAATTCTGTTTTTAAATTTTATATATAAGTTACCTTATGCTTAAGGCGAAAACTGTGTTTTTATTCCGTAAGTTTTAAGCTTTATAATTTGTATTTGTATTTTTATCTTTATTTCAGTTTTATTTTTAAATGATGTATTTAGTTTAAGTTTTAAGATTGGTTTTTTAAGAATATTTTATTGTATTGTAGGGCCCTGATGAAGAAACTTGTAGCTAAGTTCGAAACGTTGGCTAAGTGAATAAATATATGGTTTTTAAGTAAAGCTGTGTTATTATTCTAACCTCATCCCGAGATTGGTGCAAAGTTATATATACACTTTGTGTATATATAACTCCATAAGTAGGATGGAGGTTGGCGAAATCTTTCTACATTGGAAAGATATGATAGGCTCATTTCCTAATATTTTAGTTCATTGGTCTTGACAAAGCTAGCTATACACTATCTTTTTACCCTACCTACGTTATCCCTTCGAACTTTAGGGTGGCTTTGGCCTTTATAAGGGCTATGACTCTTAACATAAATGGAAACACTTTAGAAGGCCAAAGGAGACAAAAAATCAAATTCTCAATTAGGAAGTTCTTTTTCAATCTACCCCTCCCCCCTTCGATTATAACTCTTCTATTGGTTTAAAGTTGGTTGATAAAATAGTGTCTTGCATATAGGGGGAATATTTCAGGTATGTGTTTTGATAGATATATAAGTTAAGCCTCACTTTTATCTCAAACTTAAGTTTCTATATATATTTTATTTTGTATTATCATTATTAATTTATATTAGTAAATACATCGTGTTAAATTAGCATATCAACATTGAAATCACTTCAGTGCGTGAACATAGCTTTTACAGTATTACATTTTACATATGTTGCTTAGAGCCAAAAATAATTACATTTTGTGCCTATAGCGAATTTTTTAATCAGAAAATGACGTATATGATATTGTTAATTGGGGAAGGAGTAGAAGAGATTGATTTTAAGCCCTCTTTTTGATACTGAGCTAAGTTTAAAGGGAGGAAAATTTCAATCCTTAAAATCAACAGTTTATGTTATAGTGTGTTCTAATTTAACTTTTTATTGTTACCAAAATTACTATTCTAACAGTTACAAGAAAATATGATAAATTTAAACACAATTCAACTTACTGAAGTTAGAGACAAATTTTAATAGTCTATTTTAATAGTATGACACGTGGTTAAAATCAGTTGACAGCGTGGTAGAATAATACGAGGGTGCTAATGAGGTTAGTCCTGGATGTTAAACGCCCACAATTTCATATTAGGTCGACCTCGTTGGTTCCTCATCAATATTTTTCGACGCTGTCAATTGATTTTAACCGTGTGTTATAGGACCATGTTTTTCCATATTTTTTTATAATTTAATGTTGGTGCTTCTGCGGCTCATCTGAAATGTTCCACCCCATGTACAAGATAAATTAAATAAAAGTAGATTAGTGATTACAAGAACATAAATACTGAGCATACATGCACTTAAGTGGACTTAAATATTAATCAGTGGACTTAAAGTTTATATTTTACTGTAAAATCCACAAGCCAAATTCGACCAGTTGTATGGACTACATTCAATTTCTTCATAAGTGTAATTTTCTTATAAAAATCATTTATAAATTCTATTTTCTTACACTGTATATTTTAATTTTACTTGATAATCGTATTTTTTCGGATAAAGATATTTCATAGAAACTCAATCTTTTATCTACCGACAATTTTCCAACTAACAATGAGATAAACAAGATCGATAAAATTGGTCATATTTTAGTATTAGTCAGAGATTACAATGCTAAAAGTAATTAAAACTAAACAAACAATGCAATCTTTGTTTAGCCTTATCTTGAAATTAAACGTGTTGTTTATACAAGTTATTACAATATAATTGTGCGAGAGACACCTAGGAAATGTAAAAAGCAAAATGCGATGCTACATCTGGGAACTGTTCCATCATTCGACATTCGTCATACTTGATGGATCGACATAATGTCATGTCCCACTCTGTTTCGTTACGTCTAACTCATCAGGGCGCCGACAGAGTCTGAACTCACTCTGACCTTCAATTAATTCCGAAGAAAATAATGTGAAGTATTTACCAGAGACGAGTGGTGCTATCTTACCGCCATCATGCATGGCAAGCAAAACATATATCATTTTGATACTACCGAGTTTTGCATAACATGAATAGTTGACACAATATAATTGTGCGAGAGACACCTAGGAAATGTAACAAGCAAAAAGCAATGCTACATCTGGGAACTATTCCATCATTCGACATTCGTCATCATTGATGGCTCGACATAATGTCATGTCCCACTCTGTTTCGTTTCGTCTAACTCATCAGGGCGCCTGATGATTTTTAATTAATGAGACCTTCAATTAATTCCGAAGAATATAATGTGAAGTATTTACCAGAGACGAGCGGTGCTCTCTTACCGCCATCATGCCAAGTAAAACATATATCATTTGATACTACCGAGTTTTGCAAAACATGAATTAATAAACTGCGTAGGCTTCCGCGGTTATTGTCATGAAGATACAATCACGCGGTCACCACCGGAAGACCTAAATCTTCAAAACATGAATTGTTGACACAATATAATCGCGCGAGAGACACCTAGGAAATGTAACAAACAAAAAGCATATTCATGTTTTGCAAAACACGGTAGTATCAAATGATATATACATGTTGTTGTAGTAATGTGATTA
>JACMZG010000002.1:5353997-5376497 GCA_018340805.1 Microvelia longipes
AAATTCCTTTAATTCCTTCAAAGGAAGGAATTAAAGGAAAGGAGTGTGTACGGTGGGGCAGGTAGAGTGGGTAATATATATATTATATATATATAATATATATATATATATATATATTATATATATATATATATATATATATATATATATATATATAATACTAGGAATTTCAAATGGCCATTGATTATACTTTGTAATGATTGCTTCCTTGCCTAACAATCCATTTCTTGCCTATAGAGAGCATGGTTTATTATCAACCAGTAACATTATTTTTTATTTAACTTTCCTGGACTTTTAAAATGAAAATGGGTTGAAATATTTAAAAAATAAAAATACAAAGACTTTGAAAAGTTCCGAGGTAATTTGTACCCGTTGAACAGAAACATTGTCAGCTGAAAAATGGTTGGACTGAACTTCGGCTGAACTCTAATTTTGCTTAATTTTTTAATAACTTCCTAGTTGGCAAAATTTCAAGATGTAGGTCGGTAGAAACGCGTTTCGCCTGGATTACACCCTATGCACAGGGCAGATTAAAAGCTACAGCACAAAGCTAAGCTAAATACTAAAAAAAAATCGGTCAAATTCTAAAATGAATTGCTGTGGATTAAATATATTTTAATTGTGGATAAAGTGTAAATAAATGAATACTAAATATTCAAAATTAAAGAAATGTTGGTGTGCTAATTGTAACATTTTTAAACTTTTGGCTCCTTTGGTCGGCTAGTGGGGCCCGGGCCCCCCCCCCCTTGCCCCCCTTTGGCTACGCCCATGCATATCATGCTTAGCCAACTCTAAACTGCCCTATTAACAATAAATGGTAGAAAAACTTATTTGTCGTGACTCCAGCTACTTATTATGTTAAATAGGTCAGATAGTGAGCATGCGTCTAACCTGTTGATATGACTTAGATTCTCGTAGATCAGTGAACTCTCAACTTCGCTCCCGCCTCAATAATTCAATACTAGCGCTTTACAGCTGCTTGAAGTTTTAATTAATTAGTCGTTAGAAGTAAGTTATTTGTCAAAAATCGATTATTCCTAATTTTATTATTTATTCAATTATAAGTTAGTTATATAAAGAAAATATATATTACATATGTTTTTTAAGGAAATACATAAATTTTTTCATTCCTTTTTCTAAGAATAATTACATAGTTATTTGTTTTTTAAGTATTAACAAAGTTTGTTGTTTCGACCGAGATTTGGTGTTGATTGCACATTTTATATAATGAATAAAACACTATAATTTTTTTTAATAAAACTTGTTTTTAATTATACTTTCTCTAATAGAACAATAAAATTTCTTTTTACGAAATGATTAATTTCTGGCGAACACTTTTATCATATAATTTTAACCTTCCTCATTTATACCGTAGGTATATACGAAAAGTATCGTGTTTGCAAAATCCGAAACCGGGATGACACCGGAATTATCCGTTTTAGGTGTTTTAAGACCTCCTGAGTGGTTTTTTCAAAGTGTATGTGTGTGTCTGTTATCATCGTAGCTACAAATGTATTTATGCTAGAGATTTGAAACTTTGTAAAAAAAATCAGTCTACTGCAGTAGTTGTGCTATTCATAAAATAATTTTTTATGACGTCATCAACCCGCAATAATGACTCAGCGAAAATTTTACACTAACCTTACACTAACTTCTTCTGGTTATTGAATAACAGTTTTTGATGAGCCATAAAATATGTTCATTTTGACCCATGAGTAGTCTAAGTTTAAAATTTAGTAAAGATGTATCAATTAAATTCCGATTTTTAAGCATCAAAAGCTTATTTTTTTACACTAATCCTTTCTTGTTATTTGGGAAGGAATAACCCATTTAGGAAGTACCCATTTAGGAAGTACCCATTTTAGATAAATGGTATACTAGGTGGACATAGTCATTGCCCCCCCCCCCCAATAAATTCGTAACGTGCACTCATAGATAACCTTACCTTCCTGCGTTAAACGTGTTTTGAATTACGGCATAAAAAGTAACTCGATAATCAGGATAGAGCTTGAAAGATTAGAGTATTTTTTATGAGTTAATCTTGACCATTTAAACCATCAACTGAACTCTTAATCGTTTTCAAATATCTTTAGCAGTCTAGGATGAACTCACGAATCAACCAATTCTATAAGTAAGAATATTATAATCGTTAACAGTAATCACTAAAAATTCATACAAAATCTCTGGTTTCCAAAATAAATAGCAATAAACTTTACTCTTTAACTTCCCACAATTTAAATCTGTTTAACCTTCGATGTATCTCATATCAATCAAGATTAAGACAAACGCTTTATATTTGTAACGAACATAATCTTGGTAACTTTTAATTCAACGTCTTTTAATTCAGTTTAATAATGAACTGTTAAGGTAATCAACTCTTCGACGATTTTGCTATAATATTTTCATTGTTATAGCTCGCGGACACCCTAATATCATTCCACGAACCCCTAGAGGTCCAAGGATCACACTCTGTGTAACCCTGTCTTGCACCATAAAGTAATTTTACTCAGATTTTAGATTTGTTTGCTACGGCCAACGTGGCAACACTGAAAAATGTTTGTTTATTGTTTTTTTCTTTATTTATTGTTGGCAACACTGTTTCAAACAATATGTGTTTGAAAACTGCTTATTGAGCACTAAACAAATATTACCTTTTTATTATGAATCTATAATCTAAATGTAATGTTTTTCAGGAGTCTTAAGGTCCAGATATCAGCACCTGTAAAAAGAGAAAAATCTTATTTAGCCCTAGTATTACAACTAGTATTACAACTCAAGTTATTAAAGCACCTTTAATAAGAATAGATACATTTTTGTAAAAATGGCAACCCGTAAGTAGATTTTATAATCTCATTTATTTCTATTGACTCTTTATTATAAGTTGGTAATAGAATATAGAAATAAATGAAAAACAATAGCCTCTCCACATAAAAGTAAAACATATTTACATTTCGACTTTCTGATGCCAACAAACATCTTCAGTGCTAAACAACAATGTAAAAAAATAATGAGAAAATATTTAACAATCCAAACAATAAGATAAAAAAATTGAGGTTATCAAAGTTTTTTTGTTAAAATAGAGGAGGCAACATACTCTTAAAACAATTTAAAGTAATTTAAATTTTGATGTATTTCTTGCATAAATAATGAAAGAAAAGAAGTATTATAATTTCAATGAGGGCTATGGAATGATCTACAATATTAACAACACCAAATTCGTCTTTTCATCAATAAAATTGGAAGACGAAGTTGGTGTTGTTACTATAAAAAAAGTATTATTGTGTTTTATTATTTCTTGTTTTGTTGTTTTTGGACTGATGATGGTCTCTTGTTTGTTCGAATGCGATTTGTAAATAAAGACTTGTTTTTTAGAAAGATTTTATTTAATTATTTAATAGACTGATATGTTTTTTGAATTTTTTTAAATGTTTAATGGTTTAATGTTTGCATGCTACTCTAATTAAAAAAAAACTTAACAAATCCTAATATCAAAGAAAAATCTTGAAAATAACTGAGGTGTTATAACTATTAAAAATTTAGATTATATTAACAACAAGGAAGTTTTTAAGTGGCATCCGAGACAATATACCAACGAATCGTTTTGTTTTTAATAAGGCTGATAACTTCAGGAATTATGTAAAGCTCAATTTAAAGCTGCTCTTCGATAAGAAATTAAAGTAAGAACCACTAAAACTAGATTGTCGCGTGTTCGGTTTAATCTACCTAACTGGGATTAAAATTTATTTTATTCTTCTCTATTTAGCGATAGATTTTCGAGAGGTTTCATTAATTAAGATAATTTAATTGTAACTTTAACCCTTCGCTTACATAATCTCTAACCTCTCTTGCTTACAGTGTACTGTGTGATTTCTCTTTGCTTTCTTCGTTTATATTTATTTACGTTATAGTTCTTTTTCTTTTTTTTTTGGATTGCACCAATAACCAACACAAGGATATTGAAGCTTACGACACTCAAGTATTAACGCATTATCTTTGTTTTCATTTCATCGTGATGTAGTAAGTAACCAATAATCTTAATTATCCTTTACAACATACTCATTCGTCATGACGATAAAATAGGGTCAAGTCATAACCCGGTCTCTACCGTCGACAAATCAGTTAGTAGGCAGTCGAAAAAAAGATTTTTCGATATAACAACCAGGTCTCTATACCGTTGAAGAGCTCAATTTTTTGTCGATGGAACGATTTGTGGATCAACTGACTTTTCGACGGAACAATACTGACCATAAATTTGCACTCTAAGTGTACGTATTAATATTCTTTCAAGCTTTGTGTTTACATACTTCGTGTTCAATTTATCTATTTTGATATTTGCACTCTATGAATTATGCACTTGATATGTATTCACTCGATGAATACAAAAGCTGTGACTGATATTTATATAACTACTTTGAGTTTATGAGATTTATTAGATTAACTTTATGTTAATATACTCTCAATGGTCTTTAAACACTCTTGTATGTAAAATCTATAAATGATGGTTATATGGATAATCATTATGATTAGTAAAACTATTAATACATAATCTGTTTATAATATTCCCTATAGCATATATAATAATAATAATAATAATAATAATAATAATAATAATGCCCGTTTAGAGCCTTGCGGGCTCATCAGGGATAACACCTGCGGGAACCACCTCGGGTGGTAGTAGCAACCGTTACGCTTTAAGTGTATTCTAAAGTTGGTGATAATTTATCTAAACACTATTTTTTTATATAAACTGAGAGCGTAACCTGGGATGCGAACCCCAGACCTCCGTGGGTGTCAAAGGTCAGTGTAAAGACTAACGACCTCGGCCACGGAGGCGGCTCCTATAGCATATATCCAGTCATTTATGAAAACAAGCTGTTAACCATGGAACAAAACTTCCCTATCTATATAGGCTTAAAAATTACCGTATGAAATTTTAAGCCCATAAACATTACCTGTTTACTAGAAATGTGTGCATCCATTCATATAAATACCTCAAAAACTGTGTTATCCACAGATGTGGTTGAGGCCTCTTTGCTGTAAAAAAACTTCAGAATATATTTCCTAAGGTCTATATACACTCTATGAATACAAAAGATGGGACTGATTGTTGTATAGTCTCTATAAATACTAACTCTATGAAAACAGGGAGATTCCAGCGATGTGACCGCGTGGATGTAGATAAAGAATCCGACGTTTCGCTTCCACTGTGGAGGCATCCTCTGTGGGGGCATCTTCATGGATGTAGGACATCATCATACATCATTGGTCTATGATGATGTCCTACATCCATGAAGATGTAGGACATCATAGTCCTCATATCATAGTAGACATCATAGTCCATTAAGATGTGGGACATCATATGGGATTCTATAAAATGTTGCCTAGAATTGCCATTCTAGGTAAAATTTTATAGAATCTCCTATGGGCATGGATGAAAACATAATAAATACACACTCTATGAATACACTATTTAAGATCTATGCAAACTTTAGTGGGTTCCAAGTTTTTACAAATCAATCTAAACATACAAAAAACTTAAAATAAGTTGCAAACAGCTCGTTTTTAACACAAAGCTTGTAAAAAAGTTCAGCGGCAAAAAAAATTAAGTGCTACTTTGCCTTAGTTTGTTTATTTTGATCTTTTTTTAAACACATCTAACTTATTCAAAAGGGCGAGAAGATAATTATTAACCTTTCGCTTTTAACAATATGTAGAATAAAAACTTTTTTAATTCTGTTATTTTTGTATATTATTGTAAACTCATATTTTTCAGTTATTTTCATAGGAATGTACTGTGATATATGTGTTATTATAAGTAGCTAACGTATAATTATATCTACAGAAAGTAGTTTTATTTATAAAGCATATGATTCAGTACAACAACACTTAACCAATTAATTACTTAAAAAATATTAATTAAACATTAAATATAAATACTTAGACAATATTATGAACTTAAAGAAAACTTATAATACTTAAAAATAAGTGGGCTTATATTTATAACAAACAATAAAGAACACATTGAATAAGGTAACATGAAATACAAAAGAAATCATAACAATGTAATAATAGTAACCGTTTAACGTAAAAAATTTAAGGGTGCACAGAAAAAAGCTTAAAATAACACGGGGAGGCTGGGTTAACATGTGGCCTAATTTTTAAATATGGACGCCCTATATTTCAATAGAGGGGTTTAATGGTAAGATAAATCATGGTAGTAAAATAGGGGTTTTTAGGGATTTTTTATTATGTTAATTTTTAATAGGAGATATAAGGGTTTTGCAATGAGGATGGTTGAGATAGAAACCTATATTCTGTTTGATCAAAACAAAGTTCTTCACTATGTTTTAATTATTACTGTGCCTGGTTATAGTCTTGTGACGATGGTGTTTATTTGTTGTAGATTATAATCTTAGAATAATACTATATATAGAAGGAGCACAGGACCGTAAACACAATGTAATTCCACTGATAACACGAAAGCGGGTTGACTGGTGCACCTAAGTAATGCTGCCAACCTGACAACAAAACATTATTTTAAATATGTGTCATAAATATCTATTAATGAAGAAAGATCGTAAAGAACAAATATAATAACTTAAAACACCTGCTGAGTATTTAATAAACCCGGTCTTAGATGGCAAAAGGGTGGCGGAATACAAGGATCTACATTTAGTTGACGAGGACTACTTTTAATATAATTTTAATAAATACGTTAAACAACAATTTAAAATGCTTTAAATATTGTAATGCACCGATATTTATATTAGTATTTTATGAATAATCAATCATTAATTAATAATAGAACATAATAATTCAGAAACCGGAAGTATTGCCAACTTTTTTTTAGAAAATTGTATATTGTTAGGGTGGCAGCATTACTTAGGTGCACCAGTGAACCGACTTTCGTGTTATCAGTAGTGCTCCTTCTATATATAGTATTATTCTAATATTATAATCCAATTTTATCATCTCTTTTCCTCATTTATACCGTAGGTATATAGGAAGAGTTTAGTGTTTGCAAAAATAAATTCAAAACAGGAATGTCACGGGAATTATCCGTTTCAGGTGTTTTTAAGGCCTCCTGAGTGGTTTTTACAAAGTTGTCTGTCTGTATGTGTGTGTCTGTTATCATCGTAGCTACTAGTGTATTTATGCTAGAGAGTTGAAACTTTGTACAAAAATCAGTCTACCACTGTAGTTGTGCTATTCGGAAAATATTCGTTATGACGTCATTTACATGTAACAGTAAAAAATTTCTAAAAAACATATAACACGGGAAAATTAGGCGGTCCGATGATAAATTTACACGCATGTACCCATGTATTAGACTAACATATGTGCTAAGTTTCATCTCATTATCGGCATTAGCTCCAATGTTATTAAATGACTTGTGTACGTTTTTTTAAAAAAAATCGGAAAAAATGGAATTAAGTTGAAATTCAGTACAAATGTATACCATTACGTAATAAATAAGTACACCACGTTTCGTTTCAATATGAAAAGTATATCTATGATTTTTGTTGGATCATAAAAATTAAGCAGCATCGAGCATGGTCAGTGCCAGGATGGGTGACTGCTGAGATTGAAACGAATGTATTTACTATCTGAGGAGGAGCCAAGGAAGTTTTGCCTGACTTTTTAAAGCGCAGTGGAGTAATACTCAATATACAAAAAACTAACACGTCTCTCCACAAAAGAATTTATTTAATAAAAGCAGAGCCGGCTTTCGGCAATAATGCCATCAACAGTGCCTAAAAACAAGTAAACAAATAACTAATAACAATACATACAATTTAAAGGTTAATTAAAGTCAAAAGATAAAAAACAAAGAAATAAATCAATAAATTAAAAATTAATAAAACGGTGAATAAATAAATTAATTAATTACCGGTGAGTTGAGTGCAGGCGTCTAACAGACTATCCAAAGACTGAAGCCTGACTGAAGAGGGATGGGTATGATAGGCTAGGTTTTGCCTATTTAGCAGGTCCGAGGAAGTTTTGCAGTATACATTTGACGAAGTGTATATTCTGAGGGCGAGCGAAGCGAGTCTGAAGTAGAGATGATGAGCGTGGCGAATTCGATGTGATGAGGAAAAGTTCCGAGGTACTACGTACCCGATGGTTTTCTTTGCGTTGTCTCTGATAGCTTATTTGATTGAAGCGTCAGGAATTTCAAGATCACGCATGGTTAACTCTAAACTTAAAATAGCACAGGCTTGAATCTCGGTTTCACCGAGGGTTAAATCTAGGTTTAACATAAGTTCAAATCTCGGTTTGACCGAGCTTAGGATCTCTTTTAGGTCGAATCTCTTTTTAAATTCGAACCTCACTTAGGCCAAGGTTCGATCGAGATTTATGTTTTCAATATTAAATTGTGGACATATACAGTCCTTAAGTTTTATAATAGTTTAGTATAATATGTTGGGAAATTTAAAATAGCTTTCAGCATAGTAGATACAAGGTTCATCTAAGGTGGTTTCCGAAGGGTGAGCGACCCAATGAATCAAACTCCCTAAAACAAGCATTAATTTATTAATTATAATCCAAAATCCGGGAAATCAAATAGATTTGAGGTATTAACAAAAAAAAGTTATGAAATCGTCAGGCCATATGACGCGTTTGCTCATTGGAGGCCATATGACGCGTTTGGTCATTGTAGGCCGTATGACGCGTTTGCTCAATGCAGGCCATACGACGCATTTGCTCATTGCAGGCAATATGACCCGTTTGCTCATTGAAAACTGTATGACGCGTATGACGTTTGTATACCTGGGCCTAATTTTAATGCACTACTTATAGGAATAAATGACGTCACAAACACTCTGTCTCCCCTACCACAACATCCAGCTTACAGTAAAGTTAATCTAGACAACCTTTACCAAAAGGGATGAACTAAATGACTATCACGCTCGGAAAGATGTTAATACTTTTTTATTGACAGTCCTAATGCAATATGGGATGGACTAGTTATCTTTTCACACGTGTTTTGTACATTATATTAATATTTAGTTTTTTTCAGTAATAAATAAAAGGAGGCGTGGCTAATGCATTTTTTGCTATTAGATTCCTAAAAAAATGTCATAAATTTAATGGAATTATTTTCATTTTAGCAAGAATCAACTAGGGTTTTGTGTAGGAATTATTTACTTAATTTCCACACGAAATTATGGCTTAGAGTCAAAACGAACTGAACCCTAACATGGTGTTCAAAGCTGTTAGAAAACCACATGTAAACAAAGATAAGAATTCAACTCTAGCTTGACCTTGGTTTAAAATAGATTTTCGGATCTTTCTTCTTCTCACTTTAAATTTTTATTTTTTGGTATGTTTTTACTTTGGATTTCAAAGCTACTACCACTATTCGCCATTGATAACCTCTAGTAACCATTACTAACCAATACTAACCAATACTAACCACAGTTATTAATACGTATTACATGGTTGTTGATCATATAGAGGCCAAAAATCAGTTACGAAATAGGAAAAAAGATCCTAGAGGTAACAGAAAACGCACAGATTTCCCTGCCGAGTTAAACACAATTTGGGAACAAATCCATGCTAACAAGGATAAGATTCCTTACTACCACAATGGTTTTTTACAGAGTAGGAAATACTTGTATAAATACAGGCATACATTCCGTCTAATAATCCTTTTTAATCCCTGACCCTCATGAATACCTGGCTGGGTACAATCTCCAAAAGTCCCAATATTTTATTTAGCATTGTCTAGTTCCGCCACGAGAAATTGACCTTTTTTTGTTAGCGAATTCTTTTCTTTCATGTCTTTTCGTTCATTATGGGTGAAAGAAAAGAGTCTCTCCACAAAAATATTTTATTGGCAAAGCGCTTTCAACTTAGCATGAGGCCATCATCAGTGCCTGTACAAACAAGTCAAAATACTAAAACTAATCAATCAAATAAAATAAAAAAGTAACATAAGTACAAAGCTAAATAAAAAGGAAGCAACAAAATAAATAAATAAATAAATAAAATTTATTTATTTATTTTTAACGAATTCTTTTCGTTAAAATTCGTTTATGTTACCTCCTACCAGAATTTCTAAGTCAAAATATAAAAGGTGGGTTCTAGTCCACGGATAAGTAACCGGGCGTGGGGTGTTTTGTCTTATTAGTTCTAAGCAATATTAACTTATGCTTCCACGTGTGTTCAAGATAATCTAGTTTATCTTAGGCAATGTAGTCTATCGTGAAAAAATTTGTTCACAATATGAAATTAAGCTAACTTTAAATGCGATACAAAGATAGTTTTTTTTATGTATTTCATTGAAAATATTCAAAGAATTATAAGAGGAATAAAAAGTTTTGTTTCTTACCTGACTTTTGAAACGGATATTTATCAAAACACAGTTTGTTAAGATTCACTTGTACTTGTGAATTCACTTGTACTTAAGAAAACAAATTTCTTAAGAAATTCGTTAGATATAGTGTAAATCTCGTGATGGAACTATACTATGGGAAAAAAATTTCGTGACGGAACTGGACCATGGCTGTGACGGAACTCGACCATATCTTTTTGCTTCAATCCATTTCGTGACGGAACTAGACCATGGCTGTGACGGAACTCGACCATACCTTTTTGCTTTAACCCATCTCGTGACGGAACTAGACCATGGCTGTGGCGGAACTCAACCATACCTTTTTGCTTTAACCCATCTCGTGACGGAACTAGACCATGGCTGTGACGGAACTCGACCATACCTTTTTGCTTCAATCCATTTCGTGACGGAACTAGACCATGGCTGTGACGGAACTCGACCATACCTTTTTGCTTTAACCCATCTCGTGACGGAACTATAGACCATGGCTTTGACGGAACTCGCCCATACCCTTTTTGCTTTACCCATCTCGTGACGGAACTAGACCATGGCTTTGACGAAACTCGACCATACCCTTTTTGCTTTAACCCATCTCGTGGCGGAACTAGACGATCCCCTTAAATACGGTTTAAACCTAAACTCGTACTTTAAATCTAACCTGTTGATCCACTTTATGTCAAGATATTTATTATATTTGCATGTTTGTGTGCATGTTTATTGATATTTCTTACCTTGCAAACTTATTAAGTATTTAGGGAAAGTATTTTATAATGTCCAACTCGTAGCAGTGTGCGCCTGAGATACTTTATTTATGCTATCTCGAAATAATAGTAAAATTCCCAGTTTGAGTAATGATAAAATATTATGAAATAGTAATGAGGAAAGCGTCAGTACAAATTGGGTTTTAGGTACCTCGGCTAAGTGCAATAACTGGATTGTTTCTCTTACAAAGCTTGCTAAGCCATTAAAACTGTGCTAACTCTAATACTTGTAACCATAGAGATATATACTAGAGGGGGCGTACCCCATCTCAATTCATTTACATGCCTGAAACATCTTTTTAGGGCTCTCAGGGGCTCTGTGTAACCTCAATGAAACCTCCTTAACGAGCGAGTTAAGTTTATAACTCATCAATTGATTTTGGCTTCCCGTTCATTGTTTGTGTTTTGATTTGTATTTTTAACGTTCTACTATATAATTTACTATTTTTTGGTTCTGTTTATTTGATGAAAATGATAATCGAGGTTACTTTTCGATGTTTCAAAATTCAACCAATAGGGCCCTCTAGTAATATATCTCTATGACTTTATCGATGTTTTTAAAATTGAACCCATAGGGCCCCTCTAGTAATAATATCTCTATGCTGGCAACAATCACAATTGTTTTATTATTAAATAAATAAATTGTCAAAATAAAATAAGGATACCTCGGATCTGTTCATCGCTTCTTAGTACTCGCTTCGCTCATCGTCAGAATGTTATGTCTTCCCAAAATATAAGGAGGTATATTACTACGGTCTCTATTATCTTGTCTTTCGAATGTAAGAAGAAGGAACGCTAACATTAAGGGTAGTGTAACATCGAACTGTCTTCACTCCAAATATCATGGATACCCAATGCGTAAAAAAAGTATTTGCCTTGCTACGCCTTATATCAAATGAAATTTGGTTAGCGGACCTCCGCAATCAAATAATGGGGGGGGGGGCTCCATGATCCGCTGGGGTCTGAGGGAGTGCGAACCCCATGATTGATAAGCAAAATAATTATTGCGACTACAAACTCTGATTTAAGAAACTAAAGTAACGAAGCATCCAGCTTATATATTTATCAAAAAAGCAGGGAAGCAGTATCACGCAAAATTGTATGAATCATACGTACGTAATAAATAATTAAATAATTTGAAGAACAAAAGAATGCAAGGTTAATATTATCAAATAGATAACGTAAACTACATTTATGTTACAAATGTTAAACGCGAAACAGTTCAATTTTTTTTGTTAATTTACACGCTTGGATAAGCACAATTTTATTAAATTAGTTTAATATCGTAAGTTTTAGAAGAATAATAAGTTTTCGTGTCTCCACTCATTATAATTACTAATAATAACAAAGCCGACTTTCAACCGTTAACGGTCATCATCAGTGCCTACATAACAAACAAAACAACAGTTTTGTAACTTTTATTTTATATATTTTAACTTTTCATGTATTTTATTCTCTATCAATTTTTTTTTGTTATGTAGCCACTGATGATGACAGTTAACGGTTGAAAGTCGGCTGTGTTATTAGTAATTATAATGAGTGGAAAGACGAAAACTTGTTTAGTTTTATTTCTTCTTATCATAGCACTCCACAGCTCAATCCATCATATATATATATATATATAATATATATAATATATATATATATTTATATATATATATATATATATATATATATATATATATATATATATAATATTATATTATATATAAGTTTTATTACGTTACCATGGCATTGGACTAAACCCTAATTTTACTTTTCCTCATTTATACCGTAGGTATATAGGAAAATTATTGTGTTAGCAAGAGAATCCAAATCTGGGATTTCTCTTGAATTATCCGTTTCAGATGCTTTAAGAACTCTTGAGTGGTTTTCATAAAGTTGTCAGTCTGTATGAGTGTGTCTGTTATCATCGCAGCTCCGAGTCTTTTAATTTCTCATCGTAGCTCCAAGTCTTTTAATTTATCATCGTAGCTCCAAGTGTTTTAATTTATCATCGTAGCGCCGAGTCTTTTTAATTTATCATCCATGCTCGGGAGTCTTTTAATATATCATTGTAGCTCTGAGTATTTTAATTTATCATCGTAGCTCCGAGTCTTTTAATTTATCATCATAGCTCGGAGTCTTTAATATATCATTGAGCTCCGAGTATTTTAATTTATCATCGTAGCTCCGAGTCTTTAATTTATCATTTGTAGCTCGGAGTCTTTTAATATATCATTGTAGCTCCGAGTATTTTAATTTATCATCGTAGCTCCGAGTCTTTTAATTTAATCATTGAGTCTTTTAATTTATCACGTAGCTCCGAGTCTTTTAATTTATCATCGTAGCTCCGAGTCTTTTAATTTATCATCGTAGCTCCGAGTGTTTTTAATTTAATCATCGTAGCTCCGAGTCTTTTAATTTTCTCGTAGCTCCGAGTCTTTTAATTTATCATTGTAGCTCCGAGTTTATTATTTATCATCGTAGCTCCGAGTCTTTTTAATTTATCATCGTAGCTCCGAGTCTTTAATTTATCATAGCTCGAGTCCATCGTAGCTCCGAGTCTTTAATATATCATCGTAGCTCGAGTCTTTTAATTTATCATCGTAGCTCCGAGTCTTTTAATTTATCATTGTAGCTCCGAGTCTTTTAATTTATCATCGTAGCTCTGAGTCTTTTAATTCAGAACTTCTTTTTCTTGAGAGGTAGCCTTGTTTTATATATATTATGTAGTAATGTAAATATTGTATAACTTATTATTTAATAAAGCATTTAAAAAAAAAAAAAAAAAAAAAAAAAAAAAAATATCATCGTAGCTCCGAGTCTTTTAATTTATCATCGTAGCTCCGAATTTTTAATTTATCATCGTAGCTCCGAGTCTTTTAATTTATCATTGTAGCTCCGAGTTTTTTAATTTATCATCGTAGCTCCGAGTCTTTTAATTTATCATTGTAGCTCCGAGTCTTTTAATTTATCATCGTAGCTCCGAGTCTTTTAATTTATCATTGTAGCTCCGAGTCTTCAGCTCGAGTTATCATCGTAGCCCGAGTCTTTTATTATCATCGTAGTCCGAGTCTTTTAATTTATCATTGTAGCTCCGAGTCTTTTAATTTATCATCGTAGCTCCGAGTCTTTAATTTATCATCGTAGCTCCGAGTCTTTTAATTTATCATCGTAGCTCCGAGTGTTTTAATTTAATCATCGTAGCTCCGAGTCTTTTAATTTATCATCGTAGCTCCGAGTTTTTTAATTTATCATCGTAGCTCCGAGTCTTTTAATTTATCATCGTAGCTCCGAGTGTTTTAATTTATCATCGTAGCTCCGAGTCTTTTAATTTATCATCGTAGCTCCGAGTCTTTTAATTTTAGAGACTTAAGTCTACTTGTGTTATCCGGAAAAAATGTACATGACGTCATTCACACGCAATAATGACTCGGCAAATGATTCGAAAATTAATAAAACACGCGAAAATGTTTCGATTGATTTGAGACTTGTGTAATTACATAAAGTTAAGCAAAAAGTTGTAAAATTTGGTAGCAGTGAATCCCTTTACGCAATAAATAAGTAGAAGTTTCGTTTCAATGGGGCAAGTATATGTATGTTTTTTCTTAGATCATAAAAAGTAAAGATGCATGGAGCGAGGTCAGTGCATGAATGGGTGACCGCTGGATAGAAACTAATATATTTAGTATCTAAGGTCGAGCGAAGCGAGTCCACTATTTTAGTTTAGGCTAATGCCTTATGACTCTATTTGTTACTCGTTATGACACTATTTGTTACTTTTACTATTGTTAAAGGAACCTAAGGTAGTAAGTCTACCTTACTACCTTACTTGAATGATGATGCATTTGGTACCAAATACTTTTTTCCAGACTGATATCATAAGCCTTGTCACTTCATTTCATCTTGTGCATATAAATATTTAATCGTAATTTAATGTTACAACTCTGTATTACCACTCTATTGACTGTATTGCAGGAGGGTTTATGATGCAGGTAGGGCCGAACCCACAGCCTTGTGTATGTCCTCACTGTAATTCACAGATAACGACCAGAGTCGAGAAGAAATCTTCCACTAAGACTCATCTCTTTGCTTTATTTCTTTGTCTTTTCTTGTAAGTAGATGCATAATACGAATTATAATCACTTAATTATTTAGATTTTATTTTATATTTTAAGTTACAAATAATTTAAATTTAATAACGTTAAGTTTTAAATTATATCTCAGTTTTCTCAAATATTATATTTAGTCCAAGAGCTTGACCTGACAAAATGTGACTCAATTTGTACTTTAAACCAAATTTTTTTGAAAACATACCTTAAATTATGGAGAAATAATAAAGTCTGCCTATCCAGTGTGGAGCCCTTCATATGATTTCAAAATTTCATAAAATTGTACAAATTTTACCTTTTCTTGAAATAAGTGGCTCTCTGTGGTTCTTGTGTTAAAGAAAACAATTTTTTAAAGCTGATAAAATGTTCTATAAAATGAGTGTTTAATCATCAAAATCAGATGACTATAACCAAAGTTATGGCTCTTTCAAAAACGCCAAAAAAATGGTAAATTTATGCGAAATCAGGGAATTTTTTTTAAAAAAATATTGGATTTTTGAGCATTTTTCCGGTAATTTAAAAAATGTTATAATTTTTGTTGTAGTTATCCAATTTTGACGAAAAAACACTCGTTTTACAGAAAATTTTATCAGCTTTATAAAATTTTCTCTTCATGTTTTGTACACGACCTGCAGGAGATCACTTATTGAAAGAATATTTTTGAGCGAGCGTATTCATATGAAGAGCTCCACTCTTAGATAGGCAGACTATATTTTTTCTTTTTAATTTAAGGTATATTTTCAGAAAAAATTGGTTTAAAGTATTACAAAATGAGTCACATTTTTACTTTTCCTCATTTATTCCGTAGGTATATTAGAGAAGAATTGTGTTTGCAAAAAAATTCCGAAACCGGGATGAAACCAGAATTATCCGTTTCAGGTGTTTTAAAGGCCTCCTGAGTGGTTTCCAAAATGGTGTCTGTCTGTGTGTGTGTGTCTGCTTTCATCGTAAGATGATAACAGACATAAGACATATGTATAAGACTAAAATATGTGCCAAGTTCCATCCCATTATCAGCATTCAATTTTTTTGAATGACTTCTTAACGTTTATTAAAAACGTATGACATAAGACATATATATAACTAAAATATGTGCAAGTTCCATCCCATTATCAGCATTCAATTTATCGAATGACTTCTTAACGTTCATTAAAAAATTGTAAAAAAAATCAGCAAATTATTTAATTGAGTTGAAATTTTGTACAAATTTATACCTTTACTTAATAAATAAGTAAACAAAGTTTCGTTTCAATACGACAAGTATATCCATGATTTTTGTTGGATCATAAAAATTAAGCAGCATTGAGCATGGTCAGAACTGTCCATGGTAGTAATGAATGTAATGTATTTATTATTTGAGGACGAGCGAAGCGAGTATAAAGACTTGTTGCAGTATCAAGTTGGAGACTTGTCTATTCTGAGGATCAGCCAAGCGAACCCGAAGTAGAAGGGATGAGCTTAGTGAACCAGAAGTTGAAGGAAGCTTAGCGAATTTGATGTTGTGAGGAAAAATTTCGATGTACACCGTACTCGATTTCTTAAATCTTGAAACATTTGATAAGAAATTTCTAAATATGGTGGTTTTTTTCAGTTGTAATGTTTTAATTAAATTATGGTAAAAAGCAAACAAAGGCATAGTTGTCATTGGTCATACATAAACTATAATTCGCATTATACGTATAAAATTTAATTTATTTCAACCAATTAAAAACTAATAATAGTACTTCAGAAGTCTAGATTTTATTATTTTATAGCTCTTATGCGTGCCAGAATTCTTATCAAACACATTTTAAGATAAAGCGAGAATGTATTGATTACATTGAAATAAAATGAAACGAGTTGATATGAAGCACAAAAATGTATGATATTTATAAAAGAAGAAATCAGCATATTTATTAGAGATATACTTATTCATAGAGATATATTACTAGAGGGGCCCTATCAGTTGAATTTTGAAACTTCAAAAAAGTAACCTGAATACCCTTGTGTATTAATATGATGAAATAAACTATAAAAAAATACAGTAACTTATAGAATACAACGTTTATATAGGAAACAGGAAATAAAACCCAAACAATGCGAGAAAAGCCGACAACGATTAATTTGTTATAACCTTAACTTACTCTTAGAGGAGATTTCAATGAGGTTACACAGAGCCCTGGAGAGCCCCATAAAGATGTTTCAGGACTCTCAATGTATTAAGATAGGCTATGCCTCCTCTAGTATATATCTCTATGTACTTCGTACGATTGACTGTTTGTTCGATTATTCATACGATTGACTGTTTGTTCGATTATTCATACGACTGACTGTTTGTTCGATTATTCATACGATTGACTGTTCGTTCAATTATTCATACAATTGACTGTTTGTTTCAGGTGTTGGCCTTGCGTGTGTGTGCCTTACTGTGTCGACTCCTGCCTCGTCATGAACCACTACTGTCCCAACTGCAATGCCTTCGTCGGTGTATATAATAATTAAACCACAAAATCACATAATTTTAATATAATGTAATAAAAGAGTGTACTCGTGTATCTACTACTTATATATCTACGGCAGTAGATGACGATAAGTAATTATAAAGCATGGAGATATATCACTAGAGGGGGCATACCCTATCTTAATGCTATAAGATGCTAGAAACATATTTTCAGGGCTCTGAGGGGCTGTGTAACCACAGAATTAAAAGAATGAGTTAAGGTTATAATAAAAAGGTTGTTGCTTTTCCTCATTTTTACCGTAGGTACTTAAGAAAAGTATTGTGTTTTTTTATTAATATAATGTTGGATCTTAAATTGATTTTATTACTATTATTTTTTTCTCCTAAGGTTTATCTTAATCTCATTAAAAGCAGATATTGTGAATTAGTTTATTAAATTTTTTATGCAGATTTTTTTCTTCCTTTTCTTTTTTTTTATAAATAATAATTTCCTATAGTCCTATATGGACACCCCCTTTATAAAGACTGCATGTCTATGGCAAATAAGTATATTATTATTAATTAAATCGTTGATAGATATTCGCACATTGTCATTGTTATGATTTTGTATTGTGAACGTATTGTTGATACGTATAAATAATTTTTAATGTTTATTTGTTTGATTAATAATCGAAGGTGTTCAGGTTATTTTTTTGATGTTTCAGAATTCAACCGATAGGGGTCTCTCCAGCAATGATATCTCTATGTTAAAAAACAATTTCTTTTGCCAAGAATAATATATAATAATCTATATTATATATAATAAACTGCGTAGGCTTCCGCGGTTGTTGCCATGAAGGTTTAGGTCTTCCGGTGGTGATCGCGTCAATGTAGATGAAGAATCCGCCAGATGAAGAAGCCACCGATTACGTCATCCCACGGAAATCCCCCATTAGCCAGTTCATCAACCAGACAGGACACCCCTACGCGACCTTCAAGTGGATTACGTCATACTGGACCGTCAAACCCTATTATCCTTTCTCATGGCTATAATCTTCGTCCTCGAAGACAAGGTCAGAGACAGGTATAAATAGGGCCTGCAGCGTCTCCATCTTCAGTTCAGTTTTGTAGAGCATTGCGTTTCTATCCATGATGTCCTACATCCCTGAAGATGCCTCCCACAGTGGAAGCGAAACGTCGGATTCTTCATCTACATTGACGCGATCACCACCGGAAGACCTAAACCTTCATATATTATATATAGATTATTATATGTATATCTACTAACATATAGATATTATATGTTTTCAAGGCCTTGAAAACAAGGCCTTGTTTTTATTGTTTTCATTGCTATAAAAAGACTCTTGTTTTCATTGCTTAAAACGAAAGAGTGAAAATTTACATTAGATTTGCTGGTGCCTTGAAGTCTTGTTGGTTTAAAGATTACTCAGTACTTCCTCGCTGTCTATGATGCCACCCAGACAGTCTGGGTTCGATCCTAGTTGGTTGTCTTTAATATTTTATGCGAGAATGAAAAAAGCTAAATTATAGACTGCCTGACTTAGATTGTTAATTAGTTATTGATCTTTTAAAAAATAATTTAGTCATACAAGATATGTGTTTTTTCTAGTTAAAGCTTTGGAAACTTTAAGTAAATTCACGACTCAGTTATCACCTCTCTCTAGTTTCTATCACCACTACCTATGACATCAAACAACAAATTCCGTCTTTTCCACAAGAATATCTATATTTAAATAGCAGAGCCGACTTTCGCCATCAACAATGCCGGAAAGGTGAGTCTCTATATGTTGTCCAAAATCTCCGTTAAGGGCTTGGAGCAGACTGCCCTTAACGGAGATTTTGAACAACATATAGAGACTCACCTTTCCGGCACTGTTGATGGCGAAAGCCGGCTTTGCTATTTAAATATAGATATTCTTGTGGAAAAGACGGAATTTGTTGTATGATGTTATGAGTAATCCACAGCGTAGTAACGTACTACCTACCTAAGATTTTTGTTATGTTGGTCAGAACTGGAGATATTAATATTTCAGTTAAGAGTTAATCCATTCTTTTATCAGTCAAAAGATAAAAATACTTGAAATTGTAAAATAAAAGGTTATATTTATCAACTGTTTAACGATAAGTTTATTTTATTTTTTAATTTTTTTAATTTTTTTATTCCTATGTGATGACATTTTAAAAATGTATATTATAATAATAATAAAAATGTATTACTGTCGTATTTTTTTAGTTTGTAAGTTGAGACCATAATACCTAAAACCCAATCATACTATTTTTACTAAAGGTAAATAAGAATAAGTAAATTTCAAGCTTGTTCAGGATTTTTATGTTGGCTAGCGTGTTTTGAAAGGCCTTGAATACTTGTACGTTTTTTGCAAGTAATGAGCATTGAGCTGCAACACTGTCACTAGACAAACTTTTTAGTGGATGTTAGAAGGTTGCTCATTATATAGGAGTGGTGTTTTAACTCAAAAATTTATTATATTGGCAGAGTGTCCTTGTAGTCCAAAAGCCAGGCCTAAAAAATGTGACTTATTTTGTACTACTTCAAACCAAATGTTTCTGAAAAAATGCCTTATATTATAAAAGAAAAGCATAGTCTGCCTATCCAGAGTGGAGCCCTTCATACAAATGCTCTCGCTCAAAATATTAGAAAATCGCACGGCACAAATTACAGTTTTCCCTGTGTTTTACAGTGGTTCTCTGTAGGTCGTGTACAAAACATTAAGAGAACATTTATAAGCTAATACATTTTTTTTTATAAAACGAGTGTTTTTCGTCAAAATCAGATAACTGCAACTAAAATTATAACGTTTGTTAAGTGGCTTAAAAAATGTGCAAAAAACCAATATTTTTTCAAAGAAATTCACTGACTGAATGAATCAAATTTTTTTGGTTTTATTGAAAAAGTCATAAATAACTTTGGTTGTAGTCATTTAATTTTAATGATTAAACACTCGCTTTACAGAAAAATGTTACCATTAAGAAATTTTCTCTTTATGTTTTGCACACGATCCATAGGAACCACTTATTTCAAGAAAACTGTAAATAATGCGGTTATGTACAGTTTTGAGCATAGGAAATTTTATGAAAGGCTCTACTCTGGATAGGCAGACTAAGTTTTTTCTTCATAATTTAAGGTACGTGTATTCAGAAAAATTTTGTTTGAAGTAGTACAAAATGAATCAATTTTTTTAGGTCCGGCTCTTGGATTATTACTAATACTAATACAGTCATAAGAATTAAATCTGTATATCCTGGGGCTTCTTGTAACCTAAACCTTGTACAGTATTATCCTCTATGAGATATGGAAATGTTTTTAGCGAATTTTCTTCATTTGGGCCGCAGACCCACAAAGCGGCCTACGAGGCGAGCCAAAAGAATCGATTTTGTGAAAACAAATAATTTTATAATCAGGATACCAATCGCAATACAATTCCCCTACTCCTTCCGCCACTTCCGTCGAATTCGCTAAAAACCAGTCATATACTTTAAATCTCTTAAAAAAAATAACCATACGATTAATGTCACAAATCAGGTCCAAAAAAAGAAAATAGATTACAAGATATAATTATTCAATGACTATTTTATGCTAAGAAGAGAATAAACAGTGTTTATTACTCTTAGAGCCATGAAGACTCACCATAAAACCTTTTGCATATAAGAGTGGGTAAAATGCGACAAAATGTAGATTATTTTAAAATGTTTTATCACAACCTAAATAGAGCATTCACTTAACTACATTATACTTAAGTATAACTATAAATATAGTTAATACACTTAAATATAATAAAGACGGAATAAATAATTGCCATATTTGGGCATTAATTTATTTCGTCACCAGTAGATTGATTTAAAGTAATTTTTATCTTTTCCCTTGGTTTTTAATCTAGGGTCTACATCGTTGCTAGTATAACCTACTAAACAATTCTGTACTGCGTAGATATCCTGTGCGGGTGTCTTTGGAATTTATTATCCTATGGATGCCCAATAGGATTAATCAAAAACATATTTCTTGAATATATATATTCTACTTTCAATACTCCGAAATTTAGACCTACTAGATTTAGGTCTTCCGGTGGTGACCGCGTCAATGTAGATGAAGAATCAGACGTTTCGCTTCCACTGTGGGAGGCATCTTCAGGGATGTAGAACATCATGGATAGAAACGCAATGCTCTACAAAACTGAAATCAGTTCAGTTTTGTAGAGCATTGTGTTTCTATCCATGATGTCCTACATCCCTGAAGATGCCTCCCACAGTGGAAGCGAAACGTCGGATTCTTCATCTACATTGACGCGATCACCACCGGAAGACCTAAATCTTCATGACAACAACCGCGGAAGCCTACGCAGTTTATTAGACCTACTAGCTATCTAGAAAGGCTGACGTCCCAGAGAAAACATGGAGGAATTTTTATCCAGAATCGATTATCAAACGCACTATTATTTAAAATCCAAAGTTTTATTAGGGTATCCTATTTATAGATATCTCCAAACCGAACAATAACACCAACTGTAGAAACTTGGTACAAAATTAGGATGACTATGGAATAATTGCATATTGCAAGTCTAAAATTCATATTACATCCTCGAAGTACAATGATGCCGATTGTGTGGTGGTTCCGGCAGGGTAAAGTCCAAAATCTAACATATTTTTTTGTTTAATTTACTAAATAAAAAATGTGATTGTGTGGTAATTATAAGTTTAATTTCTACTCGTTTATTTTGTTTATTACAGAAGTAAATATAGTGACAGTGGGCCCAACAGTAGGTCCTGATCCTCAGCCTTGTCATTGCCCCAATTGCGGCGCTTCGGTAGTTACTAGAGTTACAAAGGAATCATCTACCAAAACCCATCTAT
>JACMZG010000002.1:5381497-5401497 GCA_018340805.1 Microvelia longipes
TACGCGGCCTCGGCGCTTCGCGCTTCGTCCGCTCCGCGGCGTCGGCCCACCGGGCCGCTTCGCGGCCCGGGGGCCTCCCTGTGGCCGCTTCGCGGCCACATTGTTGTTGTTTTGTATGATGTGTTGTTTCATTATTGTTCTTGTTACATGGCATTTTGCCATGTACCTAGCGAATTTTTACAACCTCTCCACACAGGCCCGCTTCGCGGGCCTGAGAGGCTTTCTCACAAATTTGATTTTACTAATTAAGTATTTATTAATACTTTATTATTAATAATATGCTATAATATTAAAACTAACAAGCATTATAAACAAAAATATATTCATGATTTTTGTTTTTAAATAAAAATACCGTTTCCATCACTTAGAATCATAGATAAACAATATTAACATAGATGGCTCACTCAAAGATTTAAAAAAAATATTTGATGGGATGCAGGAAGCTCAAGTAGTTCAGTCTAGTGGTAACAGCGTGAAACTGTCACATATTTTTATTTCTGACATTTTATTTATTTATTTTTATTCAACCAAACAACGAGCTGTTGAGGGTAATCAAGTCTTTCCATCCGCTTTTCAGCATTTGAATGATGAGGAGTCGATGGATGAGTGATCCCAAGAAAGCTCTATAAGAATTTCGTATAAATTGGTAAAAAGTGAAAAAAATTAATTTCTAACTCTTACTTCACCCATTCTGTCGTCCCCCCTTGGATTTGGACCTCTAATGTCAGAGTTTCAATTTTTGTTTGTTTCCTTTACTTATCCGTTTGAGCCAACCCGAGATGTTATACTCAGATAGCAAATTTAAATGTTAAGTCTAAAAAAACTAAGAATGAATTATTGTTATTTTTTTAAGAAAACGATGGTGCTGCTTCGCGTGATGAGGCCCCCAAGTTTTATTAAACAAAAATATATCGCGAATACTACAGCATACCATAGATCTTTGTTTACTTTTATTTTATTTTACTAAACGATTGGCAACTGTTTGTTTTTAAAAAAATACTACAGCACAATCTAGTAGAGAATAGAGCAAATATATTTTTACTACTAGCGCTATTCAAGACTCTAGTGATGAGGCCCCCAACTTAAATCATAAACACAAACTTGTCAATTGAGTGTTCCTACTACACTCGGGAGTGAAGCATTTATCTTAGGATTGTCTGATTGAGCTGAAACCGGTCGCAATCGTTTTAGAATGACTTCGACCATATAAAGACTACTTCGAGGTTCTTCCGCTTTACGGGCCTGCTTTGCTCGGCGTGGTTTAGTGGAAGCCATTTTTGTCCTGTCTCTCTGGGACAGCAGGCTTACCAGGATGGAGCAAGAGGTAGAGGTCCATCTTTTATACTATATCCCCCATCCTCTAACACTACTAAACCCAACAGATATCGTACAAGTCTTTGACCTGGACGTATACATATATACAACATTATATATATATGTATACTGTTTGCGCCATTTGTGATGGTTCGATTGAGCTGAAATTGGTCTTAATCGATTTAGCTAGCCGTCTACCTAAACACGAAATACCTTGTTTTAAAGCCATTTCAAGTTTCAAAAAATTTTTTTTTTCATGACGTCATAACTTTGGTTGATGACGTCATAATGTTTTATAAACAATAGGCCTCGTAACCTCCACAACATCTCGCGATTTGCAAAGTTTCGTTTCAATTTGACAACGCCTTCGAGAGTTATCGTTCGCCATACGAAAGGGTAGAAACTCTTACATACATATATATATATATATATACATATATATAATATATATATATAATATATATATATAAACTTTTTTCGGGCATATATTTTTGTTATCAGGAAGCCAATAGGAACCGATTCCACTCACTCCCACCCTCAACTTCCGTCATCCGAACAACCTCATAAGCGTCATTTTCATAATGAAAATTCGCTAATAGTATATGAGACTATTGTATGAGGTCAGAACTGGATACTTGCATTGTTACTGTATTGCTATCATACAATATTTAAATTTATAATAGTGGGGGAGTCAAAATATTTAAATACGACAGGAACTAATAAAAAATTTAAATAATGGCGGGCTAGCACACTGACTTTGTAAGGATGGCAACATAAAACCAAAAAAAATATGTTGTTGTCAGGTTGGCAGCATTACTTAGGTGCACCAGTCAACCGGCTTTCGTGTTATCAGTGGAATTACATTGTTTTTACGGTCCTGTGCTTCTCTATATATAGTATTATTCTAACTTACTCTCTGAGGACGCTCAAAGCGAGTCTAAAGTTATGAGGATGGGTGTTGTGAATATTGAATTCGATTAGATGAGAAAAAGTTGCGAGATACCTCGTAACCTAATTTTTCTTGATTATTGCATATTAGATTTATATTTTCCCTTATTTAAAGATAAAGATATAGTTATTTTTGCCATGAGGCTGAGAAGTGTGTCTTTATGTCACGGCAATTAGATTTACCGACGAGCGAAGCGAGTCGGGAAAAATTGCCAAGACATAAAGACATTCTCAGCCGGATGGCATACACTATTTTCTTTGAGGTAGCACTCATTAAATAAACTGCGCTATATACTTAATTAAAAAAAAAACAAACGTCCAATTAACTCCATATTATCGTCGTACCAATTACGTACTACCTCAAAAAAAAGATTTTATTTATTTACATTAAGTACAATTATTCACACATTGTAAATACGACAAGATACTTAATTTTCTTATAAAATCGGACCTTCTAATATACTTAGATGACAATTATGAAATGAAAACATTTGCATCCGTTTTCATTTATAATCATAGCACACATTCGTAAATAAATAAAAAAAAAATATACCTTTTTATTTATTTATTTACATACTTGAGGTTACTTTATTACAAAGTTTCTCAATTGTCAAAATTTACAAACAAATGAAAAGAACAAACAAGAAAATAAATAGATTATAAATTATTAAATAGACTGCATAAACATAGGCAGCATAACTTGAATAACAAACTTGATTTAAAAAAAGAACCAAAATAACATTACATGAGAAACTTTTGTTTAACACCTAAGGTTAAACAAAACCTAGGTGTTAAACCTAAGGTTTAACACAATCTGTGTTAAACCTTAGGTATATAAGAAAAGTAATGTGTTGTATTTAAAATCTGAAATCGTGGTTACTTGTTCTTTCCAAAAAAAACTCTTTAACTGTACAGTTATAAAATAATAATTCTGATAGTGATAAAGGGGGCCGCAAGATGGGCGAATTTCATGCTTAACAATCTATCGACAGATTTTCAACTTTCTAACAAAGATTAAAAAGTTTCCGAGGATGATTTCCCACTCGGGAAACACTACGGACTTATCAGTATTATTTGTTGAGCATTTAGACAAAATTTCCTTCTTATCCATAAGTAAAATTTCCACCAATACTCTAATTTAAATAAGCCAAGTCTAGGGTAGAAAGAAATGAGATCATATTTTAAGGCCCGTATTCAAAAACATTTTCCTAATATTTTCCTTACCTTAAGGAACCTTTAAGGAGACCTAACATTTTCCTTACCTAAACCTAACCTTCCTTACCTTAATCATTTTCCTTAAGGAAAATGTTAGGTTTAGGTAATAGTTTAGGTAAAATTTTCCTTACCTAAACCTAAACATTTTCCTTAAGGAAAATGTTAGGTTTAGGTAATAGTTTAGGTAAAATTTTCCTTACCTAAACCTAACATTTTCCTTAAGGAAAATGTTAGGTTTAGGTAATAGTTTAGGTAAAATTTTCCTTACCTAAACCTAACATTTTCCTTAAGGAAAATGTTAGGTTTAGGTAATAGTTTAGGTAAAATTTCCTTACCTAAACCTAAATTTTCCTTAAGGAAAATGTTAGGTTTAGGTAATAGTTTAGGTAATTTTCCTAGTGTTAAGAAATCAATCAGGCCAAGGTTGGCTTGATTTGAAATTGAGGGCGTGGTTTAACATCCATAGCTAACCTCATTGGCTACCTCGAACTATTTTCCCACGCTGTCAACTGATTTTAGCCGTGTGTCGTATTATAAGTATACACTACCAGTGCGTAGGTAATGTCAAATTCATAAAATGAAATTTTGAGTGCTATGACTTTGTATGCTTGTGACTATGTATCAGACAGATAAGACTTGACGTCCAATATGATTTCACTTGTTATTAGACTTGGCTTTTTTGCCAAGTCTAGAGTGCAACTTTGCTTTTTTGCCAAGTCTAAAGTGCAACTTTGCTTTTTTGCCAAGTCTAAAGTGCAACTTTGCTTTTTTGCCAAGTCTAAAGTGCAACTTTGATTTTTTGCCTAGTCTAAAGTGCAGCTTTGCTTTTTTGCCAAGTCTAAAGTGCAACTTTGATTTTTTTGCCTAGTCTAAAGTGCAGCTTTGCTTTTTGCAAGTCTAAAGTGCAACTTTTTGCTAGTCTAAAGTGCAGCTTTGCTTTTTTGCCAAGTCAAAGTGCAACTTTGCTTTTTTGCCAAGTGTAGAGTGCAAAAAATGCATGCTTGTGTACTCGTTGAACTAGTTTCCCAGTGGTCTTAACTAATGCTGCCATCGTAATAACATATTTTTTTTAAAATAAAGTTGGCGAAACTACCGGTTGCTGGTATATTTAGTTATGTTATCAATTATTGTTTAGTTAGTCATCAAATACTTTATAATCTAAAGATCACTACATTATAATGTTTTTCACATTTTAAACTGTATTTTTATCAGAATTCAAACTATGAGCGCTAAAGGAGTTTATATTGTTCAAATTAATAAAATAAGTCTCTTCACTAATGCAATATTTTAAATAAAACATTACCGGCTTTCAACCAACTAAAGGTCATCATCAGTACCAGAGAGATGTTAAGAAGCTAGGTATTGTGCATAAAACATTACCGGCTTTCAACCAACTAAAGGTCATCATCAGTACCAGAGAGATGTTAAGAAGCTAGGTATTGTGCATAAAACATTACCGGCTTTCAACCAACTAAAGGTCATCATCAGTACCAGAGAGATGTTAAGAAGCTAGGTATTGTGCATAAAACATTACCGACTTTCAACCAACTAAAGGTCATCATCAGTACCAGAGAGATGTTAAGAAGCTAGGTATTGTGCATTTTCTTAGTGATCGTTTCTGTATTTTCTCACTGCGCAGTAAGAAGAGATCAATATCTAGATACTACAGCACTGATATGACATTTATTGGTAGCTTCTCAACAATCATTTATACGTCTCAACATTTTGGCGGATTAATTTAGGGCTGATATCCCTCTCTAAAAAGACTGAACCCTCTAAATCCCATTTAGACAAGCACTTGAAGTGGTTTACGGTTAACAAAAAAGTAATATAGTTACGCAAGGAATAAAAAGCTTTTGAGAACCGCAGATTGTTATTTTAATCTTTTTGGAATGAATAAATGAAGACTTTGAAAAAAGGGAGGCTAACACCACTAAAATGCAAGTATATCTTCATTTTTAAAAATTAAATACGCCATGTTTAATTTTCCTTATTACTTATCTTAAGGATTTGATTCTTTCTCTCACAGAACTTGATTTTAACTTTTCCTCATTTATACCGTAGGTATAAAGAAAATTTGTGAAAGAAAATTGCATTTGCACTAAGAATCCATTACGTAAATTTCACATGAATTAAACGTTTCTGGTCATATCTTCTGAGTCCTCCAGAAGAGTGATCACCAAGTTGTCACTGGCAATCACTAGTGACCCAGTGTTATTATCGGAAGTCCCAGTGTAATCATGCTTAAAAGTTGATCTTTAGTACCAAAATTAATCTTTAGGTCTAGTTATGCTATCCGGAAAATGTTTGTTTATAAAGTCATTAACGACTCATCTCATTAATGACTTATCTAAAAGTTAAACTTTTATAAAACACGAAAAAATGTTTAGAGTGATTTGAAATCTGGCACGCATGCGTCATATATATGACCAAGAAAAGAACTAAGTGCCACCCCATTATTTTAAGCGATTTTTATATTATATATTATATATATATATTATATATATTATATATATTTATATATATATATATATATATATTATATATATTATATATATATATATTATATATTATTATATATATATATTATATATATATATATATATATATATATAATATATCTGGTGTATTTATGTCTAGCGGATTTTTGAAAAAACGCTATTCCTCGAACGGAAAAATATTTTTAAATCAAACTTGGTACGAAAATCAACCTTGGAGAGAACAAAAAGCCTATAGAAAACTAGGTTGTTGTGACGTCAAAGACCCGGTTTCCTGAGCCAGATTTTTTTTTAAAAAAGTCGTAAAAATTTAAGCTTATTTTTTTTGTTGCGAAAAAGATCCTTATTTATGTTTTGAGGCGCAAGAAAATGTGCAAGAAAGTAGCATAAACTAACCTTCAAATAAGTTCAATATTGTGCATTTTCTTTGAAAAAATTGAAATAAGTAAATAACAAGTTGTGACGCTTCTGCGATGCTATAAAATATATTAAAAAATTAAGCAAAAGTTGAATTGATAAGCAAGAAAGCACGCGTTCCAAAGAAAATTCGCCCGGTTTGTGGACCTCCGCTTCAGGATTTTTTAATAAATTATACATTATAATACAAAATTTATACTAATAAAAAAAAAATTAAATATAAAAAAATGTAACAAAATCGGATAATGATTTAATTGAGTTGAAATTAGGTAAGCCGACGAAGTAGCTAAAAAAGGGGCATCTACAGACTTCTGTGTGCCAGAGCCTGCAATAGATTGGACAAGAAGGCAGGCCAAATCCCTTGTAAATGTAGATGTAGACAGTCAAAGATGATATTTCCAACATTAGATAGAAGGAAATCTAGATGACTTCTTGACTTGAGTAAGTCTAGTCTCAGACTTATGGTAGGAATAATCACTGGGCACTGCAGGCTTAATAGGCATTTAGCCCTAATGAAGGTGACTGAGAGCCCAATATGTGCAATATGTGAAGACAATGAGGAAGAAACAGCCTATCACTATTTGGCAACGTGTGAAGGGTTTGGAAGGCTCAGGTTTCAAATATTTGGAACTGGAACGCTACACGAAGAGGAAATGTCTCTAAGATTGCAGGATATTCTTACTTTCATCCATCGTAGCAGGAGGTTCGACGAGGAGAAAGTAGTGGAAGTACAGTGATAGGTGGTTGACTTCGGGGTAGGTGAAAAGGACCCAATGGTGTGGTCTACTCACCAGCCTTGACTACTGTCCACTACTACTACTACTACTACTGAAATTAGGTACTAATGCATACCTTTACATAATAAATAATACACCAAGTACTTGTCGAATTTCGTTTCAATACAAGTATATCCATGAATTTCGTTGGATCATAAAAGTTCAGCAGGATTGAAAGTGGTTAGTGCCTGTATGGGTAACCGCTTGGAATGAAACAGACAAATTTACTATCTGAGGACGAGCGAAGCGATTCCGGAGTAGAGAGGATGAGCGTAATCCGATGTGATTGATTGATTACTGATTTATTTAACCACGCAGAATTAGGACCATAAGGTCTCTTCCATTCAACGTGGAAGAGAGGACATTTTCCTATGTGATGAGGAAAAATTTCGAGGTACCCAGTACTCTATTATTTTAATTACAATGCTTCTTCTCCTATTACTAGATAGAAATAGGTTATTTAATGCAACAAGTGATGAAAGTAAGTTTTACAGCTCAAGTTAAGTTTCGTCCTAAGCAGCGCCGAAGGAGGAAACTTCATTAGCTCACGAGGCCGGTAGGCCGAGGACATAAACTAGTTAGCTCCCGAGGCTTGCCGAGGGAGTTAACTAACATTTTGGCTCCCGAGGCTTGACGAGGGAGATAATACGAGAGCTGAAAACTTTCATCCCTTGTTGCATATTAAATTTTATCTAGACTAGAGAACTAATACTAAACTATTAATATATTCTTCAGCTCCTTAATTGTTATTGTGTTAGTTTAGTTTATTCTTACCTTGTCAATTACTCTGATGAAGAGAGAATGAAGCCACTATCTTCACATTATTTTATTGTAAGCTGTCGATAGAATAATGTGTAATACTATATTTATAATTTAAACATTAGCGTGTTTATATTGTATATTCTACCCGTAGTACCAACATAACACCGAAAAAAATCCTAAAAATTTCCTAAAATTCCTAAAAAATTTACTAAAAATTCTGTCAAGTTGGCAACACTTTCACTTTTCCTCCCTAGGGAGTAAAAGTACATTTACAGTGTGAGATAACAAGACTGTAAGTAGAACTTACAATAAAATAAAATTATTATGTGCTTTAGCTTATAAAACGCATATTTCAAGTGCATGCTTAAAATAAAATTATCGGTTTTTCAAATATGAGAATAATGAACAAATTTGTTGTCAAAGAAAGAGCAAATTTTACCAACCTCCGGGAAAATTCGAGTTGTTAAACAGCTGATACGGCTTTCTCACTTCACTCTTCGAGTATGTATTTACCCTCTTTACACAAACTGTAAAAACCTATGTTGTCAGTAATCCTTTCCCCTATGTTGACTCTTGTGCTAAGTGCCGCTCTGTCCCTAAACATAATGTTTCTACAATACGTTCCCATTTGTAGTATCATATGTCAAAAGTTATGTTTAAACAGTAAAGAATCTCTGAAAGCCACTAAACTAAATGATGTAGATGTGTAGAAATAGTTCTACGCCAGCAAAATTGAAGAAAAAGTTTTAATCAACGCTATTATTGACAATGAAATTTAATATCATATCTTTTAATATAATGAAATCAATTTTATTTGTCCTTAATATAGGGGGAAATATAACAGCTACACAACCAATGCCAAATATGGAACTAAGCTTTCCCATTTTATTTATCAAACAGTGGCCCTTGTTTGATAAGGCTGCTTTTAAATTGTCAAACAGTGACCCCTGTTTGATAAGGCTACTTTTAATTTATCAAACAGTGACCCCTGTTTAATAATTCTGCTTCGCGGGCTTTTGGTCTGCTAAGCAGAACAAAAGGCCGATACGTAAGAAGGCCGCTTTCTATACTATCTGACTCGAGAAGGCTCAAAAGGGCAGAGTAAAAAGATGTCTTAGCTCCATTAATCTGAAAAGATGTTGCAGAAGTCATCGAGTTAAATGTATGCAGAAATATGGAATACATAATATATAAATACAAGCAAAAACGAGTGAAACCGGTTTCAGCTCAATCACAATCTTAAGTGGCGCAAATGGAATTTTATATATTATATATATATATATATATATATATATATATATATATTTATATATATATATATTATTATATATTATATTATTATTATATATATAATATATATATATATATATATATATATTATATATATTATATATATATTATATATATTATATATATATATATATATATATATTATAATAATATGCCAAATTTTGAGAGCCATATTGGATTGTGGCTTGATATTCGTATTAAGTAATAATACCAATCGTTTTATATACGTATAGATACAATTTTTATTTTTGGGATCTTTAGGTGTTAAAACGTAGACAGTTGGTCAAAAGGGGGTGTCACATATGTTCCTATTATAATAGCTTCCCTTCCAAATTTTAGTAACAGTGAATCATTCTGATCTGTAAATGAACCTAATGAAGCTCGAAGGTATATTAATTAATCCACCTCTTACTTATTTAACTTGATTGTATACGGATTATCCAGGATAGTTGGTCCTAACTTAATTAATAAAGTAGTAATGTTTTTGGTAAAAATTAATAGTCTTAGGTAATTTGAGAAAATTACCAATCAATACGTATTTTTGTGATAAAAGTGCTCTGGCTTTATTTGTTGATATTCAGGGTGCCTATGACAATGTTAATTTGAGCAAACTTTATAAAATACTTATATCACTCGGCTTTCCCCCACCATTAGTCAATAATATAATTAACCTTATCTCTGGGCGCAATCTGTTTATTAAAGTCAACGGCCGCTTAGTGGGCCTAGAAGGACTTCAATTGGGCTGCCCCAGGGAGGAATATTATGTTGCCTTCTTTATGCTTTATATGTATGTGACCTTGAGTCTTACTTCGGTAATGATGTGCGAATCCTACAGTGGGCAGATGACGTTTGTCTATATTTCATTGCTAAATCGTTTGGAGAAGCTCTATTTATACTATCAGCTGTAGTTTATGCATTGCAGGAATGGGCTAGGGATAAAGAGCTGACTATTTCAGTCTCTAAGTCCTTTGTAAGTCCTTTTTCCCTTAAGAGAGCGATACCTTAAGGCGATTCAGTTATTTTGAATAATACTTCATTTCCCATAACGACTGAACCTAAATTTTTAGGCTTGCACCTAAACACTAAACTTACTTGGTCAAATCACAAAATTTTATTTTAAGAAAAGTAGATACATATATAAATATCTACAAGTAGATATTTTTCAACATTTACGATTCGACTTCGTATGAACCATGATATCTGTAAATCTTATTTAAACAAAATAAATTTAGAAAACGATCCAAACTGCACTTTTTGTAATACAGTTGAGGATCTTGAGCATATAATAATGCACTGTTCTCGCTATTCTGCCGAGCGTGCTGTATTGTTAAATAAACTACATGTTACTAAAAGTGTCGCTCAACCGTTTAACTATATCTCCTTGTTATCTTCAAAGTCAATAGAAGTGTACAAAAAAAAATATTTTTTTGCTAGTAAACTAAAATTAAAATTTAGTGTTTTCCTTAATCTAAAATTAAACAAATTTCATACAATATTAATTACAAAATAAGTATATAATAACAAATTTAAATTACTATTCAAGTAAAGCTTTATCAAACATCTTAATAATATAAAATAATTTTCAAACGTCCATAATCAAATAAAATTTACATGCAAAACAAATTTTTTTTATCAAGATTTTAAACTATATTTAATAAAATAATATTAAAAGTTTTTTAATCAATAAATTATTATTTTTATTTTTAATATTTTCTATTAAACTTTTTAACAGTTTTATTACTTATTCAAGTCATAAAAGTATAAAATAAGTATTCCATGGCTGTATGGTCCTAGTAGACCGATGCCACAAAAAAAAATACGTATTTTTTATTGTAGTTACACTTTAAATATTTTAAATTTCTTTTTTTTGTACTAATTATTTAAACTTATATTATTATATACTATTTGTATTTTTGTAAAAAAGCGCAAGCTTGTGAATTATATGAATAAATAAATATGATAAAGGAGGCACCAAAAGCTATAAGTCAATGAACAACAAATGTTTAATACTGAAGTTAGATTACTACAGGTTTAATTTTTAGATCTTTTTTCATGTTTGCTGTTTGATATTTTAAAGAAGAATCAAACTACTCTTTCAATCCATTTTCTGTGTTTACCACTCCTTTTCAACCGAAAGGAATTTATTGGATAAAATTTTAAAACACGGACTGGTTCTATCCACTCCAAAAAAGTACTCTGGTGCTTTGGCTGTTCATAGCTCAGTCCATTTTTATTCATGTAAATTTTTAATGTCTTACCTTAATTTTTTTACTACATTTATAATGTAAATATTTTGTAGTAAATTTCACTATAAGAAGAATATAAAATTGAATAACATCTATAACAGTATAACATAAGTGTATGAGAAGTAACATATTGCACTTGAGAAAACTTATAGAAAGAAATAACTTTTCCCAATTTCAATTTTCTTCTTGATAATTTTCTTCTTGAGTTTTGATATGATTTGAGTTATTTCGATGAATTTAACCTTCCATCGATTCTTATTGGAGTATATATCAATCGAGGGGTTCGCAGATGAAAATTGAACTGTCGAAAAAACTAAGATTGGAAAAGTAGGGAGAAAAAGAGAGAATGAGGGAGTAAAAGTCACTAAAGTGTGGTAATATTGCGGTCTGTTGAAGAGTTAAGGGGAAGTGGAACATCTGCCGTCCATTGCCTTCTACTGACCGCCTCCAAGTCTTACCCTGGCTTTGATTGATTATCGCAGGAAAGTGAACAACCCAAGAAACGCTAGGTAGAGAAGGGATAAGCAAGTTGACAAATTGCTCGAGAAAAACTTCTCCGATTGACCCTTCCTTGGACCCTTGATACAGTATTCCATTTATGTATTTTAGTAAGGAGTTTTTGTCCATAATACTCGAAAGCTATTACCCACCCACTATCAACAATATGTTACCCCCTGACCGTTTAACTCTTATTAAAGCCAATGATGAACGAAATAAAAATCTCTCAAAGATGTTGTTTCTTATAAAAACAAGTTAAGAAGTTTATCGAATCGTGACCAAATTTAATGCCAGTTTTCATTTCCTGCTAGTAAAAAGTATAATAGTATATTTACACGACTTCATTACTCTTGTATTAAGTACTAGTCTTTCAATAATAGTAGAAAATAACCAAATGCTAGTGTCTCTCATTTTTCGGGTGTAGACCACGTTTATAAAGATAATGAAGCTTCGGATGTTACTAAGGAGTATGTAAACAAACAGGAGCCACCCTAGGTACATTTTTACTTTTCTGTTTATACCGTAGTTATTAGGAAGAGTATTGCGTTTGCGAAAAAATTTGAGACCGGAATATCACCGGCGACATCCCGATCAGTGCCGTGAATACCGGGTGACGCAGGGGGAAAATGAATGTATTCATTATTTGAGGATGAGTGGAGGTCCGAATAGAACGTATTTTTATATTTTGAGGACGAGGAAGGTAATCCAAGCAGAGCGTGGTGGAGTGAGTCGATTAAGACGTTGGTATTTATTATATTCTGAGGCGAGTGAGTAAGTCCACAAAGCAGAGGATGCTTGGGTAGAGTCCGAATTAAGACGATGATACTTTTTAATATTTATGAAGACGAGTGAAGTGTCCAAAGCAGGCGCATGAGTGAGTGGTCGATTAGAACGATTGATCTTTTATATTTTGGACGAGTTGAAGTAAGTTCCAAAGCGAGCGATGGTGGAGTGAGTCGAAATTAAGAAGTGTATTTTATATTCTAGGACGGTGGTAGTCCTAGCAGGCGTGAGTGGAGATGAGTCCGGAATTAAGAACGATGATTCATTTTTATATGCTGGACGAGTGAAGTAAGTCAAGCGAGCGATTGAGTGGAGTGAGTCCGAATTTAAGACATGTAATTTTATTTTTCTGAGGACGAGTGAAGTAAGTCCAAAGCAGAGCGATGAGTGGAGTGAGGTCGAATTAAGAGCGTGATATTTTTATTTCTGAGACGAGTGAAGGTAGTCAAGCGAGCATGAGTGGTAAGTCGAAGTAGAACGATGTAATTTTTATATTCTGGGGACGAGTGAAGTAGTCAGCAGAGCGATGAGTGGGTTGTGTTTCCGAATTAGAAGATGATATTTTGTATATTTGCGGACGGGTGAAGTAATCAAAGCGAGCGATGAGTGGAGATGAGTCGAATCAGCGTGAATTTTTTATCTGAGGCGAGTGAAGTAGTCAAGAGAGCCCGATGAGGGAGTTGGTCCGATAAGAACGTGAAATTTTTTTTCTGAGGACGAGTGAAGTAAGTCCAAAGCAGGCGATGAGATGGAGTGAAGTCGATTAGACGATGATAATTTTTTTTTGAGGACGAGTGAGAGTCCAAGCCGAGCCCCGTGAGTGGAGTGGTCCGGATTAATGAGTGATAATTTTTTATTATTTGCGGACGAGGGAAGTAGTCCAAGAGAGCGATGAGTGGGGTGAGTCCCGAATTAGAACGATAATTTTTTATATTTCTGAGACGAGTGAGTAGTCAAAGCAGGCGATGAGTGGAGTGAGTCCGATTAAGAACGATGTATTTTTTTTTGAGGAGAGTGAAGTAAGTCCCAAGCAGAGCGATGAGTGGAGTGAGTCCGAATTAAGAATATGATATTTTTATATTCCTGAGGAACGAGTGAAAGTAAGTCAAAGCCAAAGCAGAGATGATGAGTGGAGTGAGTGGAGTGAGTCCGATTAAGAACGATGATAATTTTTTATATTCTGAGGACGAGTGAAGGTAGTCCAAAGCAGGGAGGATGAGTGGAGTGGAGTCCGAAATTAAGAACGATGATAATTTTTATATTCTGAGACGAGTGAAGTAAGTCCAGAGGATGGAGTGGAGAATTAGAACGATGATAATTTTATATGTCTGAGACGAGTGAGTAGTCAAGCAGAGCGATAGTGGAGTGAGTCCGATAGACGATATATTTTATATTCTGAGACGAGTGAAGTAAAGTCCAAAGCAGGAGCGATGGTGGAGTGAGTCCGAATTGACGATGTAATTTTTATATTCTGAGACGAGTGAAGAAGTCCAAAGCAGAGCGATGAGTGGAGTGAGTCTGAATTAAGACCGATGATAATTTTTATATTTGAGGACGGTGAAGTAAGTCCAAAGCAGAGCGATGAGTGGAGTGAGTCTGAATTAAGAACGATTGATAATTAAGTTGAGTATTTGATGAGGACGAGTGAAGTAAGTCCAAGCAGAGCGATGGTGGAGTGAGTCCGAATTAAGAACGATGATAATTTTTATATTCTGAAGCGAGTGAAGTAAGTCAAAGCAGAGCGATGAGTGGAGTGGTCCGAATTAAGACGATGATAATTTTTATTATTCTGAAGACGAGTGAAGTAAGTCAAAGCAGAGCGATGAGGTGGAGTGAGTCGAATTAAGAACGATGATAATTTTTATTCTGAAGACGAGTGAAGTAAGTCCAAGCAGAGCGATGAGTGGAGTGAGTCCGATTACGAAGAGGATAATTTTTATATTTGAGGACGGGAAGTAAGTTCCCAGCAGAGCAGATGAGTGGAGTGAGTCCGAATTAAGAACGATGATAATTTTTATATTCTGAGGACGAGTGAAGTAAGTCCAAGCAGAGCGATGAGTGGAGTGAGTCCGGTCCGGAAAGAAGCGAACGAGATAATTTTTATATTCTGAGGACGAGTGAAGTAGTCCAAAGCAGAGCGATGAGTGGAGTGAGTCGATTAGACCCGATTGATAATTTTTATATTCTGAAAGACGAGTGAAGTAAAAGTCCAAAGCAGCGATGAGTGGAGTGAGTCGAATTAAGAACGATGTAATTTTTATTTCTGAAGGACGAGTGAGTAAGTCCAAGCAGAGCGATGAGTGGAGTGAGTCCGAATTAAGAACGATGATATTTTTTGAGTGAGGACGAGTGAAGTAGTCCAAAGCAGAGCGATGAGTGGGTGGAGTCGAATTAGAACGATTGATAATTTTATTTTATTGAGGACGAGTGAAGTAAGTCAAGAGGAGCGATGAGTGGAGTGAGTCCGAATTAAGAACGATGTAATTTTTATATTCTGAGGACGAGTGAAGTAAGTCCAAAGCAGAGCGATGAGTGGAGTGAGTCCGAATTAAGAACGATGATAATTTTTATATTCTGAGGTGAAGTTAGTAGCGCGGAGTGGAGATTAGACGATGATAATTTTTATATTTGGGACAGTGAGTTAGGCCCAAGAGACGTGAGTGGAGTGAAGATTAGACGATGTATTTTTTATATTTCTGAGGAGAGTTGAAGTAGTCCGAGGGCGATGAGAGTGGAGTGAGTCCGAATTAAGAACGATGATAATTTTTATATTCTGAGGACGAGTGAAGTAAGTCCAAAGCAGAGCGATGAGTGGAGTGAGTCCGAATTAAGAACGATGATAATTTTTATATTCTATTCTAGGACGAGTGAAGTAGTCAAAGCAGAGCGATGAGTGGAGTGAGTCCGAATTAAGAACGATGATAATTTTTATATTCTGAGGACGAGTGAAGTAAGTCCAAAGCAGAGCGATGAGTGGAGTGAGTCCGAATTAAGAACGATGATAATTTTTATATTCTGAGGACGAGTGAAGTAAGTCCAAAGCAGAGCGATGAGTGGAGTGAGTCCGAATTAAGAACGATGATAATTTTTATATTCTGAGGACGAGTGAAGTAAGTCCAAAGCAGAGCGATGAGTGGAGTGAGTCCGAATTAAGAACGATGATAATTTTTATATTCTGAAGACGAGTGAAGTAAGTCCAAAGCAGAGCGAGAGTGGGGAGTCGAATTTAGAACCGATAGGTATTTTTTATATTCTGAAGAGAGGTGTGAAGCTGTCCAAGACGAGCGGAGTGGTGGAGCGAGTGAGTCGAATTCCCGATGAAATTTGAAGAACCAGCCGAGTGGTCGAATTAAGAACGATGATAATTTTTATATTCTGAGGACGAGTGAAGTAAGTTCCAAAGCAGAGCGATGAGTGGAGTGCGAATAAGAACGATGATGAGGACGAGTGAAGTAAGTAAAGACGATTGAGTGAAGTAAGTGAACGATGATATTTTATATTTCGTGAAGAGACGAGTGAAGTTGAAGGTCCAAAGCAGAGCGATGAGTGGAGTGAGTCCGAATTGGCGAGAACAAGTTACGCGGTACCCCGTGCCCGATTATATGTTTTATTCAAAATATAGTTATTGATAGATTTAAGGGCATAGGCCAATACGTCGATTCGCATTGTGTTGTCGATCGACATTGTATCAATGTCGATAGAATGGTGCGTAAATATAGTTATAGTCTAGTTTGATATGGTAGAGAAATCGGTTTTAGTAATCATCTAGTGAAATACACTAAATAATCAACGATGTTTAAAGTATTAAACAAAGTCGGGAAGTGTAGCGACAAAGACACACTAACACCGACTCCTACCATCTTGAAAATACCTTATTTTGATTTATCAAACTGAAGGAGGTGATAAAAAGCGAAGATATAGAATCAAAACTTCTGTTCACAAAAGGTTCTAAATGCTTTGAGAGGAATTACCTTTCTAACTTTATCCCAGAAGTGTTGACAAGACATAACAATTTTAAACACATGGGATGCTCATAGTCCCTCCCTATTTGTCATATTCAAACCCCTTTCTGACAAATGATGCTGTGAGGTTCCATTAGTTTTGTGAGACACTAGCTTGACAAAAGGATCTTGGAATCGAGAGTGTTTTCTCGCAGGGAATCTTTCAACTTCTGCAGTCATCCCTCTATCCTATTTGTCTATATTCAAATCCCCTTTTCATGCAGCAAATGGATGTTAAATGAACTCTAACAATCAATGGTCAATTTTGTCTCATAACACATGAGGTTGTTTATCAATTTCATAAATATGTTTGGAAATTAATGTTTTGCTCTTCAAAAATATATCATGCAGTCCACAAGACCTTTATAAATATTCATAAGGATCCATACAGGAAAACTTACCAAAAAAGGGAAACCTTCCACAGGAAAGTATTTTCATAACATAGGAGCTTGAGATGTTGTCAGAGGAATCCAAAATAACTAGTCCATCTCCAACCAATAAAAGAAAACAAGAATTTAAATAGACGCTTTACAATTTTTCAAAGCAATATTATGAAAGGCTTTTTAAATTTGATCGTAAACGGGTTGAAATTTAAAATGTAAGTAAACAAAAGATACATCTGTGCGGACAGAAAAATTTTGAAAGAACAGTTTTCCTTACCTATATTCCTAGTATTATTTTTCTTCAACGCAATATCGTTCCGGTATATCCTGACTTACTAATATAAATTACAATGGAATAACTTTTGCAGCTTTTTGCTTCATTTTTTTTTAAACAATAGCTCATCTTCAATTCCTTAAAAGTTGGAAATAAAAACGGTTTTATATTGAATAATTATCAGCTTTTTTTTATCTTATACGGGGATTTTTTAAAAATTCAGTAAAAAATACGCAAATGAGACTGGAATAAATAAATTGATGATTTCAAATTAAAAACAATAAAAACTTTCTTAATAAAGCAATATAAGGTTTGAAATATCATTTAAAATTTAAATAACCACTTTTTTGAGGATTTTTGTAATATTTTATTAGGCTTTAGACCAGAAAATACTAAGAATAATTTACGTAAATTTGGCAAATTTAATTTAGGCAAATTGATTATAAATAGTTAATTTTTGAAACTCGGATTGTAAAGCGTGTTATGCTAAAATTTCTTATTTTAGCTAAGGAGAGAAAAATATAGAAGAACTTGCAAGGAAAAATATGACGAAATCTTATTTACTTTATTTTCTTCTCGACAGTCTTTATACTTTTCGTCATTTATACCGTAGGTATATAGGAAAAGTATTGACACATATTTAAAATAATGTTTTGTTGTCAGGTTGGCAGCATTACTTAGTTGCACCAGTCAACCGGCTTTCGTGTTATCAGTGGAATTACATGTGTTTACGGTCCTGTGCTCCTTATATATAGTATTATTCTAAGTGTCTACATAACTTGTGCCTGATTTTCTGGATTCTACCAATCACTATTAAGCCCTCAGATGTCGTAACTCTAGTTATATAGAAACTCTATGTCTCTTAAGTTTATTTTATGAATCTGATATTAAATCGAATTTGTTACACCCCCCCCCCCCCTGCGAGTAACTAATCTCATCTGATAAGTTACCCAGTGGATAAATTTATCAAGTCAATTTCCAATCACTCCTTATTTTAAATATATAGATATTGGTATATATAGATATAGCCTTTATCGTAAATTGCCTTGTTTTAAAGATACCGTAAAACCCGTAAAAGATCATACAAGAACTAATTACAATGTGATCTTCATCTGCGACTAATTTCATAATTTAACAATATTTATTACGTTACTTAACCATTTGTAAGTAATTACTAAAAAAAGTTTTCGCTTGAACAAACAGACAACCCTTTTAAGATATTCTAGACCAAAGCAAACAAACAATATCCAAACATAAATCAAATATGCCTAGTTATGATATTATGTAAAAAAAATGTTGTTTGCACACGGACTATGTATGTAAATATGGACATCTGCTCTTTGCTTGTTTCGATCCCCTTGTGTAGGTATTGTGTTTAGTTGACTTTAAGAATGTTTTAAATAGATTCATATAAATGTATTGGATTTAATGTAAACAAATGCTTATTAGTCACATATGAGTGGGTTTAAGTGAGCTGTAATAAATGCTACTTAATGAGTAGATTTATTGCTCACAGTAATGCATTGTTGAGTCTTAAAACATTAGCTTATTTTTTCCTTTTGAAATTGGCTAAAAAGAACTGTTGTACCAAAAGGCAGAATAAAATACAAGGATTACTAATAAATATTAATTTTTTCCTCCACAATCTAACAATGTATATTATTTTCATATGTACTTAACAAATTTTAAACTGTAATATTAATCGTAGAGTTCAAATAAAATTGCATTCAAATAGTAAGCGCACCTCTTATAAAAAATCAGAGCTTGTCAACTGCAGTAGATTTTTAGTTTTCCTCTTTCCTCATTACCGTAAGTATATAGGAAAAGTATTGTGTTTGCAGAAAAATCCGAAACCGGGATGAAACCGGAATTATCCGTTTCATACGTTTTTAAAGCCTCCTGAGTGGCTTTTGCAATAATTGTTTGTTTATATGTGTGTTTGTGTGGGTATGTGTGGGTATGTGTGTGTGAGTGTGTGTCTGTTATCATCGTAGCGCCCAGTGTATTGATGCTAGAGAGTTGAAATTTGGTACAAAAATCAGACTGCCGCTGTAGTTGGGCTATTCGGAATTTTTTTTTTTTATGACGCCATTAAACAATAATAACTGGGCAAAAATTTCAAAAAAATTTGAAACCAGGAAAAATGATGCGATTAGATTGAGATTTGGAACGCATTTGACTATGTATAAGACTAACATATGTGCCAAGTTTCATCTCATTATCAGCATTTGCTTAACTTTTATAAAATGACTTGTGTACGTTTTTTTTTAAATTCTAAAAAATTGGAAAATGGTCCAATTGAGTTGAAATTTGTAACAAGTGTATATTATTACCTAATAAATAATACACTCAGTCTAATTTCAATAGGACAAGTATATCTATGTTTTTTGTTGGATCATACAAATTATGGTTCATTGAGCGTGGTCAGTGCTGTATGGGTGACCACCGAGAATGATACGGATGCATTTACTATCAGAACCCGAGCGAAGCGAGTCCAAAGACATGTTAAAGTATAAATTTGGCGTACTGTATTTCTGAGGATGAGCAAAGCAAGTCCGAAGTAGAGAGTATGAGCGTAGCAATCAGAAGTGATGA
>JACMZG010000002.1:5406497-5502706 GCA_018340805.1 Microvelia longipes
CGCAATCAAGCGAGCGAAGCGAGCCTTTTTTTACATGCATAATATAAATCTACGCAATCTAGCGAGCGAAGCGAGCCTTCTTTTACCATTTATTATTATAAATATAGCAAATCAAGCGAGCGAAGCGAGCCTTTTTTACTATGCATTAATATAAATCTACGCAATCTAGCGAGCGAAGCGAGCCTTTTAACAATATATTTTATTATAAATATAAGCAATCTAGCGAGCGAAGCGAGCCTTTTTTTAACTTTGTATTATTAAAATATTAGCAATCTAGCGAGCGTAGCGAGCCTTTTTTACTATGTAAATGTTAAGATACCTAAACTAGCAAGCGATGCGAGCCTTTTGAGTTTATACTTTAAAATAGTATAGCATCCGAATGTTTTAATAAACTCATTTCGCTTGTTTAATTAATATTTTTTTTTATGTATTCTTTGCCGTGAGTTCTTGATGCAACGCATTACTAGTAATTTAAAAATGGCGGCTAAAATGATGAACTCAAAAAATTTAAAATTAAAGGAATAACTCGAGTAATATATCGTTGTAAAGCTCTTGATTAGTAGAACGAAAAATTATATATACTAAATTCCGAAAAATTTAACATGGCGGCCATAATTTAATATAATAAATGGTTTTTACAAATTTTATAAGAGTTTAATAAAGATAAAGATCTATTGTATATACTTTAGATACTTTATACAAATTAAATTAACTATAGTGTCAGAGCTGTACAGTTTTTGGTAATATTCCGAAAAATATTTTCAAAATGGCGGCCAATATGGTGGACCGGATGAAAAAATTTTGAGCGACGAAATCGTGTTGTATATCGTTTTAAAGCTCTTAAAGAGTAGAAAAAAAAATATATCGTTGTATTATGATATTTATACGCAATCTAGCGAGCGAAGCGAGCCTTTTTTACTATGCATTATTATAAACATGCACACTGTAGCGAGCATTTTTTTTAACTTTGAATTATTATAAATATAAGCAATCTAGCGAGCGAAGCGAGCCTTTTTTATTATGTATTATTTTAAATATAAGAATTCCAGCGAGCGAAGCGAGCCTTTTTTACTATGTATTATTGTAAATATAGCAAATTAGTGAGCGAAGCGAGCCTTTTTTCATGTATTACTATAAATATACGCAATCTAGCGAGCGAAGCGAGCCTTTATTTTAACCATGTATTATTATAAACATGTACACTCTAGCGAGCGAAGCGAGCCTTTATTTCAACATTGTATTATTATAAATATAAGCATTCAAGCGAGCGAAGCGTGCCTTTTTTACTATGTATTATTTTAAATATAAGCATTCTAGCGAGCGAAGCGAGCCTTTTTTACTATGTATTATTTTAAAGATAAGTATGCCATTACTGTTTCATTTTGTCTCAATAACATACCAAACATACAGCTATAATTAGATGCCATTAACTTTACATTGTCATAGAAAACACAGCTTTACAAATCCATATAAATTATCTATGAGTGAAAAATAAAAATAGAGAATAAAATGCTTTATTCCCACTAAGCTCTAAACTCACCCATTTGTTATATAAAAAAAATACGACAAAAAAGAAAAAAAAGAATGAAGAAAAAAATATAAAAAGCAATACAATAGGGAATGGAGGGCGAGTTTTGAATACGATAAAAAATAAAGAAAAATAGAATCTATAAAAAACATAGAAAAATAAATAAAAATTGTGGAAAAATTGTTTGTAATATTAAACAGGGGTAGCTGTGGCTTTCAATATTTTTTTTCTTTCTATAGTAGATTTTGTTTTGGCAAATGACTACAAGAGCTTTTTTTGCGAAAATTGTGGTCTTATTCAGATTATTATTGTTTGAAATAAAGGAACTAATTCATTGAACAATGGAAAAAATGAGGAAGAATAGTAAAACGCCTTTAAACAGAGAAAATAAACATCTACGATACAGGATTCGATTCTTGATATTTCCTGTTGAATACTATATGTAAAATAGATAAACCTGAGATTTTAACCCGGAGTTTTACTTTTCATTTTGTACTAGCGTAGGTAAAAGAAAAAGTATTGTTTTAACTCTAAAAATACGAAATCGAGATTTTACCATAATTATCCGTTTCAGTCATTTTTATGACTTTCTGAGTGATTTTCATCATGCTTTTTGCTTGTGTGTGTGTGTGTGTGTGCTTAAGCTCCTGTTGTGTTTAAGCTCGACTCAAAACTTGGCACAAGATTAATAGATTTTTAGATTTAGTTGAGTTGCCAGTGAAATGGTATTTTTCAGACTACGATAACCTATTTCATCAAGTTTCATCAAAAATTTTACCAATCGAGTTAAAAATTATTAACATAAAAATACATCTATAGATGGTCAATCGATTAAAACTTCATTTTGATATTGGTAGTCATTTGAAAATATTCACTACATCTGTTTCCAACTTCATCAGCCTCTATTTTTTCCTTGTCCTCATTTGAGACGGAACTATCCCTTTCAGGTCTCTTTAAGACCTCCTAAGTAGTTTTTTTCAAATTTGTTTGTCTGTATGTGTGTGTTATCATCGTAGCTCTCAGAATTTTTATGCTAGAAAGATTAAAATTTGTACAAAAATCAATCTATGGATGTAGTTGTGCTATTCGGAAAATAATAGCATCTAAAATTAATTATTATAATTACTTTAAAATGTTGCTAAGTTGAATCTCATTATCAGCATTAGTTCAATTTTAATCAGTTGACTAGTGCACGTTTTTAAAGAAAAAATATTATTATTTATATATATATATATATATATATATATATATATATATATATATATATATATATATAAATATATATATATATATATATATATATATATTTACATATACATTTTTAACATTCAGCCCTCCCGAAATTAAATCCTGGCTACGCCACTGGTCCAAGTGCAAACCTTTACCTTTACGTAATAAATAAGTACACCAAGCGAATTCGACGTAATGAGGAAATGTTCCGACGTGATATAGATTATTAAAAATTAACTTTAGAACAACAATTGAGGTAAACATTTCAAGAATAATAATGATTTTGGCATTCTTATTGGATAATGGGATTTGACATCTCAAGGGATTTTTAATGATTTTTTCTGTGAATTAGATCACTTTACATTCTACATTATATCATTTAAAGTTTTTGGTATCTATAAAAATAACACCACAAAAATATGAATATCACCCGGATCAAACATTAAGGAAGTATTTTAATGAATTTTATTGAATTAATTCTATTGAATGAATTTTATTGCATTAATTGATTGTTATTGGTTCTTAAAAAAGGAATTTATATTTGTATAACAAATTTAATGTAATAATCGTTTATTTCCTATAAGCAAATAAAGTTGCTACAATTTATTCAAAGAGAGATAGAATAGCTTCAACTAGTATCTTTAAAGAACTGTCATATTAATTAATATTAATATATAACGACCAGAATCCCTGGTTGAAAGCAAAGGTAGTATTATCTCAACTATTTTATTTATTTTTATTTATTTATTTATACAATAACGGGCAAAATTACCCTTTTTACAAAAATAACAATTAAGAAAAAATTAAATTAAATAAAAATTGCACACACAAATAAAAATTTTTTTATACATTAAAAAATTTAAGTACAAAAAAGAAATTAAAATTATAATATGAATAGACTAAAAAAGAAATAACAATTTTGAATATAATCTAAAGTTTAACAAGAATAAATTGTTTAATAATAAGGAAAATAATTTTACATGAAAAGGATGATAGATTAGTAATATAAGATATAGAAATAATTTAAATTTAAAATAGTATAATAATTAGAAATAAGATAGTTATAATTAAATTAAAAAAGAAGAATACAAGCAAAAGTATAAAAATTAATTTTGAATTGCCATTCGTTTCTCTTCACATAATTCACAGCCCATTAATATTTTATTTATATTTTCAGTTAATATTCTTGAGGAAAAAGAATTATTAAAAAATAAATTTAATGAATTTGTCATGAGTCTAGTCTTATTGTAGGGGGGTTATTTTCTTTTAAAAAGGATAGGATATTAGTTCTAAAAATATCCGTTTTTAAAAAGCAGCACCGAACAAAGAACTAAGTAATGATATTAGTTCACTCTCAGCTCAATAGGTGGTGCGAGAGTCTTTACTTATGCGAAACTTGAAATACTTCACTTCTTAACGGTATACTCCTATTAAAGAAAAACACCTCTACACTAAATGCAATTCTTTTATTTTCGATTATGTGTTTTTATTCTTTTTAATTAATCTTGGATCATTTATATCGTTATCTTATTTAGCTTTTACTTCATTATGTTTTCCTATTAACCTTGTGATGTTACAGAGCCCTATATTTTTATTAGGCAAAAATTCAAATTCAAATTTGGTGTACGCACGTAATATTTATTCCCAAAAAAATTATTTCAATTTATTTTCGTTTTTTTGTTTATTTTTCTAAAAAATAATCTAATTTCAAAAAATAATTAAATGAACAACCATAAAAAACATTTAAATCAGGATACAGTGAGAAAGAAATAACTTGTACTCATCAAAAATATTTGGATATAAACAACAGAAGTAGAGCATAGAAAGCATAATGTTAAAAATATTGAAATTTAAAAAAAAAATTATTGTTACTATTTTATCAATTAGGATGCCTTCGTAGCATTTAAATATTCATGCTTTACATTCATAAATATAGCTCCCTTCGCTCGCTATATTGCTATAATAATTATAAACGCAAATGTATGCATTGAGGCTGTCAAGATTGCTAAGAAATAAATATAAAAATGGCTTAAAGAGGCCTAGTTCTTAGAAAATTACATTAAAAAGGACTCGCTTCGCTCGCTTTTTTAGGTGGTCCGCAGTATTGAAGTTGGTCCGAATATTGGTATCAATACTGAAGCGTTTTGATACCCCCCAGCCAAAACTTGGGGTGGGGCAATGCTCTCCTGCCCCTCCGCTAACTACGCCACTGGTATATGTCTCTATGGTTTCAAGTACAAATCAAAACATAAATAATGTGTAAAAAACACACGACTATTGAATTATTATAACTTTAACTTATACTCTATGTATAGATGGTCTGCCTCCGTGGCCGTGATCGTAAAGGCGTTCGATTTCGGCACCGGAGGTCCGGGGTTCGCAGCCCGGGCTATGCTCTAAGATTTTATGAATAGTATTTGTGTTAAAAAAGATTTCGCCAACTTTAATTAATTCTTAGAGTGTATAGTAGATGCAACCCACCCGAGGTGGTTCCCACAGGGTGAATACCCTGATGGGCCGAAAGGCCCTTAAACGGGCATTTATTGATTTATTTATGTATAGATATATATTACTAGAAGGATCATAGCCTGTCTCAATAAATTGGAATGCTTAAAAATTATTTTGGAGCTCTAAGGCTCTAAGCCTCTTAGAGCTCCAAACAGTTTCAAGCTTCCCAATTTATTAAGACAGGCTATGCCCTTTCTTGACTGATATCTCTATGGCCTAAAGTAATAATATCTCTATGAGTTTATTTGTAAGCTGTAGCTAAACTGTAGCTAACTTTCCGCTTACACTGCCAGCATCTAGGTTCAGGGATATAAATATATATATATATATATATATATATATATATATATATATTATATATATATATATAATATAATATATATATATATATATAATATATATATATATATATATATATATATATATATATATATATTATATATATATATATGAGGTATCAAAATATAAAAGACAGAGTATAATTAATGATAATAGAACCAGATTAACCAGCAAACAAAACAGACAAGTAGGAATTACGGTTGTTTGATCTTTATAGAGCTTTTTTAGGCTAATTATTTGCTATGTTTTTAGTTTAGTATTATTAGTTTCTATTCTATTCTACATTTTGCATTCATAAAAATGCAAATCCACGTCCTAACTAGTAAATCTTCTAGATCAACTATCAACAACGCTTTTCAAAATGAAGCTGCTTCTCTTGCTTCCGCTCCATGTTGCTAGCGCAGCAAGAATCTCGCTTCTGAGGTTATAAAAACATATTTTTAACTAAGGCCCGTATTCAAAGACGTTTTCCTAACATTTTCCTAACATTTAACATTCTCCTAACTTTTTCCTAACCTTTTCATAACATTCTCCTAACATTTTCCTAACACCTAACTTTTTCCTAACATTTTCCTAACATTTGCCTAACATTTTCCTAATATTCTCCTAACACTCACCTTAGGTTTAGGTTAGGGAAATATTTTTAAGCCACGAAATTTAAATGATCGTTCCCGTGTTTTAAAAGTCATTAAGAGGCTTCGCATGATTTTTTTTAGTAAAAACCTAAGGTAGTTAAGTCAAAAGTGATACCATTGTAAATAACGTAATATATCGCAAAATATCAATGTTATTAACTTATTACTGGATTTACGACACACTTTGTCGTATTATAACTATCTTAATAAATACATAATATAAGTTACTATTAATCCACTTACCTTACTATTAGGGAGTTTACCCTGAAATTCTTTTAACACAATCAGATTTTTTATTTTCTATGGTCTGTTTGTGGCGGGCTATCGATTCAAAAAAAGAAATTCAGTTGGTCCGGTGTGAATAATTCAGCCATTATTATAGAAAAAACATTTTACACAAACAAAAATGAATTTGATGACAAAATACGAAAAACAAAATTGTGTAAATGATTTATCAAAATAAAAACAGTGTTGCACTGATTAACAGGTCTTCATTTAGACACCTTTGGATTCGTACAACCTGGTGCACGTTCAAACTTGAAACGCTTGATACTGCTTTATTTAAGAAAGCTGTTACAATAATTGAACATTGTATTTGTATTAACTCTACTGTTTATTGAAAACATATGTAAATAAAGTTTTTAATATATTTAACATTCGCCAAAGCAAGGCCGCATTGTTGTTTATGACAAAGTGTGTCGTAAATCCAGGTAATAAGTTAATAAAATTGATATTTTGCGATATATTACGTTACTTACAATGGTATCACTTTTTGACTTAACTACCTTAGGTTCTTACTAAATAAAATCATGCGAAGCCTCTAAAAGACTTTTAAAACACGATAGGAGAATGTTAGGAAAATGTTAGGAGTTAGGAAAATGTTAGGAAAATGTTAGGAAAAAGTTAGGAGAATGTTAGGAAAATGTTAGGTAACGTCTTTAAATACGGGCCTAAACCTCGAGATTAATTTATATTGTACTAGCAGTGATACCCGAGCTTCGTTAGGCAAATTTTTATTTATCAAACAACAAACATGGAGATTTTGGTCTTCCGGTGGTGACTGCGTTCATGCAGATAAAGAATCCGACGTTTCGCTTCCACTGTGGGAGGCATCACCAGGGATATAGGAAGATATTGTGAAGCATAGAGAACTAAAGTAGAAAACATTCGATGAAATTTTATCTCATTATCTGTCATGTTCTAAAAAGGCATTCTAAAACGATTGGAACCAGATTCAGCTTAATCGGCCATCCTAAGTCGAGCAATTGTGTTAAACTAGGGTTCGATCATGACGTTATAACATAGAAATATTTGTATGGTTCTGATCTAATCAAATCCTGGTCGAACATAACATTCCTAACACTCAGTATTTGGATATTCTTATTTCAATCATCCGTTTTAGCGAATTTCCTTTAGGAACAAATTCGCTAATGGGATAGGCGTCATGGCGGGAGTTGAACCTCAGACCACGACACAAATCCGTTTTAGAGGTCCATGGTAACGAAAACATAGCATATATAATATATATATATATATATATATATATATATATATATTATATATATATATATATATATATATATATATATAAAAATTTAGGGTTATATTTTTTTGCCGCAAAAAAGGTCCTTATACATGTTTTTTGGGGCGCTGAATCGTATGAAACCGGTCCGAAGTCGATACGACCACTCTATGCTACCAAAAAGTCGATAAAACATAATAACACGACGATAAAACATTAATTTCGAGTAGGGTGTCATTTTCAATGAGCATTAAACTAGTGGAAATAATAGTGCACACTGCCAATTTCAGAGGCATAGTTTTGTATAAACCAACTGGATAATTATGCGCATTTTCCTTTGAAAATACAGACAAATAGTTTCAACAGTGTTTGATAATTTAGACCAAGAGCCCAGGGTGTTTGTTAAAAAAGTGTAATGGCTGGAACGGTCTCAATTTTTCGTAAATACCTTTTGAACAAGTATCTGCAATTCTGCCCATCGTATCGGATGGGTGTCCCAGCAGAACGCACTTTACAGGTCATATTTACCACTCAAGTTAACAAACAGTGTAATGGCTGGAACCGGTCTCAATTTTTTTCGTAATACCTTCCTGAACAAGGATCTGCAAATTCTGCCGACTCGTATCGGATGGGTGTCCCAGGCAGAACGCACTTTAGGGGTCAAAGGTTCTGCCTGGGACACCCATTCGATACGAGTCGGCAGAATTGCAGATCCTTGTTCAGGAAGGTATTTACGAAAAATTGAGACCGGTTCCAGCCATTACACTTTTTACTAACAAAACACCCCTGGGCTCTTGGTCTAATTGAGTAATGAACCGCATAATGCTTACACTATAAAGCATAAACCGACCGAAACTTTAAGCAAGCAATGGGTTGTTAAGCACGGAAACACGCATTCCGAAGGAAATTCGTCCGACATGCGGACCACCTCGACAGAAATACCTCGACAGAAATGTCTGTACTCGTGGCACTTAGCCACAATTTTTATCATATAAGTTTAATACGACACGAAACTTAAGATAAATACAGAGTAAAAAGATGAAACTGAAACTTATTTCTAGTTATCCTTGGATAAGTAATATGGAATATTAGATGAATCTTAAATAGTTTCCTAGAACTTGTTCATGACAATAACTTATACCAATACAAGTGACGTCGCTTTTTGTGATCACGTCGTTGTCATAATAAAAACAAATTGTACATTTTTTACGTATAAGGTAGAATTCAAAGGGCGTTCTGTAAATTGGAGTTAAGTACTGACATAAGTTCACCATTTTGCAGGAGGTTCGCAAGACAGGAGAATTTTCTTTTAAATAAGTCCTTTCTAACTTGTCAATCCATATTTGCTTAAATTTTTGGTACATGCTTAAAAACCTGAGCAGTAGCATAACAACTTGTTATTTAATTTTTTCCCATTATAGATTATATAATGTTGAAATTCGGAAAAATTTTAGTTCTTTCTACATATTTAAAGAAAAATATTTTTTAATTCTGAATATATACATTCTGAAAATACAAATCAAACAATCAAAGTGGTTTTCTTAAACTTAAAATTAAATTCTTCTTGGTTTTATTAAACCAATTTGAGGTATATAATATGAGTGTATTAATATATATATATATATATATATATATATATATATATATATATTATATATATATATATATATATAATATAATAATATATATATATATATATATATATATATATATTATATAATATATAAATATATATAATATAATATATATTAATATATATATATATATATTATATTATAAATTATATATATATATTATATATATATATATATTATATATATATAATATATATATATATATATATATATTATATATATATATATATATATATATATATATATATATATATATATATATATATATATATATATATATATATATATCCATTTCCATTTATATATACATCTACATAGATGATCACAATAAACGGTCTTTTGTTAAAATAAGTGATTTCATTGAAGCCTTAAACTTTCAGGAAGAACAAGGTTTCTAACATCTATTTTATATCTACCGTTACAATACAGCTATAATGCATTTTTACCAATATCTATCCAGTAATTCTTTAGTCATTAAATTTATTATGCTATTATACAAGTATAGCTCATAAATTAATTAAAAGTTGTTTTAATTACTTTAACTTATAATTATTACTTTTTATTACTTAAAAAATATACAATAGGTATATGGGAATAGTATTGTACCCCCCCCCCACACTAATAAGGGTTTATTAGTGTTGAAATAGACTCAACAAAACTCTTACTAGGCAGCAATATAGAATTTTTCAGACGAGGTTTACAAAGTAACCCCTGAGCCGAAGGCGAGGGCAGCCCATGGAAATTAACCCATTTGACTGAAGAGGCAAATTCGACAAAATAGGCCTTTATATCTAGTTTTTGTTTACTGTAACCAGGGTTACAGCAAACAGGATGTTAAGTTTGCTCCTATTTTTCATACAACGTCCTTGGGATCAGAAAAGTTCCATATGGAGTCATCCTATTTATTCAAGATCCTTGGAAAACAGAAGAAAGACAAATAAGGGAAACCACAGACAAAACCTCAAATAGAATGAGCCGAGTGGCGAGTTTTTGTATTATGGTTATTTTGTATTTCTGATCTTCTTATATTAAAGGCGTAAAGGCGTATAAAATATCAGAAAGCACCTAAAATAATCATTTGAAGACCTAATCTTTAGTTGATCTGTGATCCACTGATAAATGGGGTCTAGCGTTAAAATCCTTGAAAAAGGGTCCTAAATTTACTTTAGACAAGGTTATTTGTTAAATTCTAGGTAACCATTGTACACTGCATTATTATCTCATATCTATACATCCTTCAAAGACAAAATAAAAGGCCTAAAAATCTCTTCAGGAAACCATATCTCACAGGACACAAATATCTTCAATCTTGCAATTACGACAAAACAATTAAAAATAACTAATTTAAACTACTTCAATGTTCAATCATGATAAGCAATAATCAATGTAATTCGAGTAGAACAATACAACAAACTAGTTAAAGATCCTTTGATAATATAAAATATTTTTCGAATACAGTTCTACCAACATAAACTTTAATTGTAGATTTAAATTATAGTTTTTTACTGTATTAAAAAAGCATGAATTATTTTAATGGTTTGTTCATAGAGATATTATTACAAGAGGTGGCAAATTTGAACGTTGAAGTTGAAAGTTTATATTATCAAATAAACAATGAAAAATTATATCAACTTATTCTCCCACCAAAATAAAAATAAGCCACGTCTAGCGTAAAAAGAATTGATATTATTACGCCAAGTTTTTTCAGGCTCACACATTTCAAGGCGAAATTTGACGAAGCTGCTTAACTTTTATGATCCAACAAATATAATTTCCAAAGGAAATTCCCTAAAACGTAAGACATAGTTATATAAAATCTATAAAAGGAAAGTTATACTGTAGAGTTTAAAATTGTATATTATGCTACTAGGCAGCAATATAGAATTTTTCAGACAATTTTCGTCAATTTCAATTTTTCGTCAAAATTTTCAGACAATCGTTTACAACTCTTGTCGCATTGAAACGAAACTTTGTGTACTTATTTATTAAGTAAAGGTATACACTTGTTCTAAATTTCAACTCTATTGAATCATTTTCTGATTTTTTTTAAAATCGTACACAATCCATTCGATTAAAATTGAACTAATGCTGATAATGAGATGAAACTTGGCACATAATGTCAGTCTTATACATGCCTACATGCGTGCCAAATTTCAATTGGAAATTGAAAAACGCCTCATTTTTCCGCGTTTTATGAATTTTCGAAATTTTTACTGAGTCATTATTGCAGGTAGACAGTACAGGTAAAGGGGTAGACTGATTTTTGTACAAAGTTTTAACTCTCTACCATAAATAAACTGGGAGCTACGATGATAACAGACAGACACACACACACACAAACATACACACTCACTCTCACATACAGACAGACAGCTTTGAGAAAACCTCTCAGGAGGCCTTAAAAACACCTGAAACCGATAATTCCGATTTTATCCCGGTTTCGAATTTTTGCATACACAATACTTTTCCTATATACCTACGGTTAAAATGCGGAAAAGTAAAAATAGAAACAACATACTAATAATCCAATCCTATCCTAATCCTAATCTTTGACAAAACCTAAAATCTCCGGAATCAAATTAAAAATCATACATGGACTACTTACCAGGTAACGCAAAATTGCTTCTAACAAGATAGGTTGTTCCAATGCCATCTACAGCAACACTGAAACAGTTAGAAAAAAAATTTAAAAAAGTTACTAACTACAAACTTAGGCAATACATAAAATCATAGAGATATTATTACTAGAAGGGTCCCATTGGTTGAATTTTAAAACATCGAAAAAGTAACCCGACCACCTTTGCTAAAAATATAATGAAATAATCAGTATACAATTACAGTAACTTATATAGAAGGAGGTTAAAAATACAAATTAAAACACAAAAAATGCGTGGAAAGCCGAAAACAATTTATAACCTTAACTCACTGTTGAAGAAGGTTTTAATGAGGTTACACAGAGCCCCTGAGACACCTGAAACGATGTTTCAGGTCTCTCAATGTATTGAGATAAGGCTATGCTCCCTCTAGTATATATCTCAATGCATAAAAAATTTAAAATTATGATAATGCTCGATAAGAGCATTGAACCACATCAAGGATAACATCTGAACCACGGGAACCATAGAGATATATACTAGAGGGGGCATGACCTATCTCAATACATTGAGAGACCTGAAACATCTTTTTGGGGCTCTAAGGGGCTCTGTGTAACTTCATTAAAACCTTCTCCAATAATTAATGAAAGAAATTAAGTCTCTCCACAAAATAAAACTTTATTGGCAAAGCGCTTTCAACCTAACTAGAGGCCATCATCAGTGCAATAAAGTTTTATTTTGTGGAGAGACTTCTTTTCTTTCATTATTTATAATGGACTCCATTCACGCTCACTCTAAGGATATATTCTCCAATAATGGTTAAGGTTATAATAAATCAATTGTTATCGGCTTCCCACACGTTGTTCGTGTTTTGATTTATTTTTTTAACGTTCTACTACATAAGTTATTGTAATTTCGTACTGAAACTTAGATACTTGATTGGATTTAAAAGCGAAGGTAGTCAGGTTACTTTGTCGATGTTTCAAAATTTAACCTGTAGGTTCCCTCTAGTAGTAATATCTCTATGACGAGAAATACTTTAGGTAGCAGTGGCAACCGTTACGCTCAAGAGTATTCTAAAGTTAATTTTATTTTTTATTTTATTTTACAAAAGATTTACATGTAAAACCTAGACAGCCATAGGGCCACTAGTAGGTGACATGGTAAAAGTTGTACAAAAATCATCAATGAGCATAATAATACATACTTTATACTAAAAAACAAAAAACTTTCTTAAAATTAAAATGAGTAATACTAAGGTAAGAACGAAAAAATGGCGATTAAAAATATTAAGAAATGAAGCTTCACGTAAATATGATAAAGTATAATATACACCTAAGCAGATAAAAACAATTTTAGGATAGATTTAAGGGATTTTAAGGAGAGGAGGTTGGAATTGTTTACAGGAAGAGAATTAAGGGTGGTTACACAACGAACAATAGGACAGACAGACGACAATTCTTTTACATATAAAAACCTACCAGCTCGACGACCTTCTGGAAGAAAAGTAACTTGTCTAATAACTTCTGGACAATCTATAATATTATTTAACCAATTAGCTAAAAACAGAGCTTCATATGATTTACGACGAACACAAAGGAATTCTAAACCTAATTTATCACAGATGCGCTCATAACTATAATAACAACGACGGTAAAAGTATCTTAAATAACATAAACGAACAAAACGACGATGAACTAATTCAATTCTTTCAGATTTAGTTATGCCTATGTTATTCCAAATAGGAACAGCGTACTCGAGGATAGGGCGAACAAGTGTTTTATACAGGGACACAAAACATTCAACAGACAAACCACGTGAGATGTTATCATTTTGATACTACCGAGTTTTGCAAAACATGAATAGTTGACACAATATGATTGTGCGAGAGACACCTAGGAAATGTAACAAGCAAAATGCAATGCTACGTCTGGGAACTGTTCCATCATTCGACACTCGTCATCATTTGGGACATGAACGAGAGGGACATGATATTATGTCGAGCCATCAATGATGACGATTGTCGAATGATGGAACAGTTCCCAGATGTAGCATTCCATTTTGTTTGTTACATTTCCTAGGTGTCTCTCGCACAATTATATTGTGTCAACTATTCATGTTTTACAAAACAAATGATATATGTTTTTCTTGCCATGCATGATGGCGGTAAGAGAGCACCGCTCGTCTCTGGTAAGTACTTCACATTATATTCTTTGGAATTGATTGAAGGTCAGAGTGAGTTCAGGCTCTGTCGGCGCCCTGACGAGTTAGACGTAACGAAACAGAGTGGGACATGACATTATGTCGAGCCATCAATTATGACGAATGTCGAATGATTAAACAGTTCCCAGATGTAGCATTGCAATTTGCCTATTACATTTCCTAGGCGTCTCTCGCATAATTATATTGTGTCAACTATTCTAAAGTTGGCTATATTCTATTTGAACATTAATGTTATATAAATTAAGATCATAACCTGGGGTGCGATCCCCAGACCTCTGTTGGCTTAAAGGTTAGTGGTTAGTATAAATACTAACACTTTAACAACCACGGAGGCGGTCGACGTCGGCAAGCGCAGTACAAAAAAGTTACTTCTACACTGAGAAAAATAAAGATTTTTTTTGTTTAACTAAATGTAGTTAGGAGGCACTTCATTGGGTTTAATTGGAAATTCATTGCAGTTATCTATTGGCTAGGCAATCCAGCAACAGGCTCGTAGATGTTGCAACTAAGTGATTTTAGTTCAGTGCGATTTAGCTGTAATAAATATGATTTATTTAAGTACAAAGACTAAATAGTGAGTTTCCATAAATGACGGTAGCTGCTGCTACTATACACGTTTAGTTATTATTATTATTTTTTCTTTAACTACATTTTAGTAAAGGCAAAGAACCAATTAGTGAAGTCCTATATATTGTTTAAGGGTATTAACTGAACAATGTAGTTAAGTCCGAATACTTCATTTTAATCAAGTATCTAGTTAAGTTAAATAGCAAAATTTATTTAAGTATAGATGTTAATACGGCTCATACCGTTATTTTAACTATATAAAAAATAAGTACTAGATTCCTCAACTAAATTAAAAATTAATTTATTAATTACTGAAAGGAATATAATCAACATTAATTTTGCCGGTTTCAATTGTTACTTGACCTAAAAATGGACAACGTTCATTAGCGTAATTTTTTAAATTAAAAATTCACTAAAACATTGTATACAGCATTTGGATATTGAATAGATGACGCAAAATGTATTCTATTCATCTCTAGAATCCAAAAAGTCTATTTAAAGTATACCTTCCAATTTACTTTTTCACATTTTCCTCAAAACCGGTGTTGAATGAGACACCCAAAGTTAACTACACCATCAAAACGAAGTTCCCTCTACACAAGAAAAGTACCCCAGGTTTCATTAAATCATGTCAAACGGTTCAAATTTTAAGAGGGCAGAGACTTTTAGACCACCCTGTATACGCTCGCTCCCCCCCCCCTCAGAAATTGACGGCTCCGGCCGTCAATTTCTTTAATGTGCCTCCTCCAGATCTCTCGGTCGGATACGCCACTGATTAAAGGTGGTTCACTAGCTGCGTGGTCAAGTAGTTTTTTTTAATTTCATAGGTATACGATTTTTCAAAACCAACTTATATAATAGTCATGTGAAAAAACTGTAGAGAATGGAGCCAAAGTTAATTTAAAATATTTATTGGAAAATAAATTAAATACAAATTGATTATTAAAACTGGCTTTTGGCAATATAGAGACATACATGTTACACAAAACTTGTGTAACATACACATTTGTTGGAAATTTGAGCCTGCGAGGCCATGGTACGACACATTACTTGCAGGAAATGCGCCTTTATGTTGGAATCGACAAGAAATTTGTCGCTTTAAATGTATTATTTTGTTTCTTAACTAAATTCCAGTTAAAGTCCAGAAAAATTGTAAAGGCGGGTAGTGTCTACTAGAAATTCTAGAATCGTACGTAGTTCTGGTAGACTTAAAACAATTTAGAAGGATGTAACAGAATATTTCATTGAAAAGACAAGTGTTTAGTGGAATCCAATGGTAGGCTTGGTTAGAGGTAATATCTGACTCCCCACCCCAGCATGGGAATAGACGAGACGCGTACCCCCAGAACCATTCCGGATTCTAGCTGCGTCGTGTTCATATCGTCTTCATGAACTCCTATATTCAATATTGCAACTTAAGTGTTTTAATTTTAATTGTAACATTTTTGTGCGTTTTCGTTGATTGAGCTGTGAAGTGCTTTTTTATGTGAACAAAGATAATAATTGTAATAGTAAAGATAATAATTGTAAATATGGTATATTATTAAAATTATTGTTATAAAATATCATATTTAATTAATTTAATTAAGTCAATAAATATGAATGTTATGATATACAGGGTGGTCCAAAAGTCTCCCCCTCCCCTCCTTTAATTTTGAACCGTTTGACATAATTTAATGAAACCTGGGGTACTTTTCTTTAGGAAAGGGAACTTCGTTTTGTACAGGTTTTTGGGGAAAATGTAAAAAAGTAAATTGGAAGTGTTTTATTGCACATTTTGGATTCTAGAGAATACAAGACATTTCATTTAGCCTACACCTGAAGTTAACTACACCAAAACGAAGTTCCCTTTACAAGCAATGTATAATGGTTTTATTCGATTATGTCAAACGATGCATTCGCTGCATTCATTAAAGTTAATTGTACTTGTTTATATATTTTGTATTTTTTTAATGATGATCTTTTGATAATTGCATAATTTTCCGTATGATATATTTGTGTAATGTTCTTTTTCAATTTTTAATAAAAATTTGATGTAATAACAGTTCTGTTTTTTATATATTTATATAAGTTACAAAACACCTCCATGGACTTGGAATATTGTATATTTTTATTTACTATTTCATTTCACTAGTGTCAGATGTGCACTTAGTTTGTGGCTAAGTGTTTATGATTATTAATTAATTGTTATATTTAACAAAGAATATGCGTACATTTGTTCCATGTATAGATATTTGTGATATTTGTTTCAGTTATTCTATGTTAAATATAAACATTAATCAATAGTCAACGATAAGCCACTAAACTAAAAAAACTAAGTGCACATCTGGCACTACTAAAATGAAGGTCTACTGGCAAGTTAGTAAAGGCAACTACAATGTATAGTAGATACTCTAGGAGATCTCTACTATAGTGTAGTAGAATCTACCAAAAAGTATACCAGATCCTACTGCAATAGAAGTAGTAGTAACCAGAAAATATAGTATAACATACCAGAAAGTATAGTAGGACTTACCAGAAAGTAATGGTAGTAGCAAAAAACTACAGTATAAACTACCAGAAGGTTAATGGGGCAACTAGAAGTTATAGTAGTTTAGTTACTATTACGTTGGGACCAACTAAATATATAATTTGCACTTAACCAGAAAAGTCCATATTGGAGTAAAATTTTACTGGGTCTAACTAAACAGAGAGTTGGGGGTAACTGAAAAATCAGTTACATCAGTAATAACCACCAACTATTTATAGTTAAGATCACTAGAATTTCCAATAAATGCATAGTCATAACTACTAAACCCCTCAACTGAACAGTTTAGACAAATCCTATAAACTCTCCTAACTATTTTCATTTAGCAGACCCAGCAAACATTTAGTCGTCCTTGGTTTTTCTAGAAATTCAGGTTAAACCCAATGTTTTTTCATTGTGAGATGCCAGAAATTTTTCTCAGTGTATTTTCTGATTTATTGGAGAATCAAGCAAAGCCACGGATACAATCTGGTATCTTGTTTTGGTGCATGCCAGTCACCATACTTGGCAGTCACTTCCTCTAGGAAGTATTTAAACAATATTTGAAAGATAATACTAAAAGCTACATTAAACATCCTCTACGACTTGAAACTCTTTCCATGTATTATTTCTTAGAGATGTAATTTCCTTTTTTTGATGGAAATAAGACTGCCTGACTGTTAGTTTAAAACCTGATAATATTCAGTTTTTAAAAGACTTTCTGTTTGTTTCATACTACCTCATTGTAAGAAGAACAAGAAGAAATTACCTAATTTTACGGACAATGTTTGACGTTTTGTCACATTAGAGGGGTTATTTTCCAGAGCATTAGGCACCGAGACACTTTCACTTGCATGCATGTGCATAAGTCCGTCTCAACTTGAAAGGAAAATGCAAACCAAATTAGAGTAGGAAAGTGTTCCGATAGGAAATTTAAACACAACAGCTTATAAAGTTCTATAATAACAACAAAAACTAATTATGTTGTTATTTATTTATTTAAACAATATATGGTCCTTGGACCATTTTACAATAAGATTAGTAGACCAAGAGTTACTAATAAAAAGTTTAATATCTGGAACCAGTCTCAATTTTTCGTAAATACCTTCCTGAACAAGGATCTGCAGTTCTGCCGACTCGTATCGGATGGGTGTCCCAAACAGAACGCACTTTACAGGTCAAATTTACCACCCAAGTTAATAAAAAGTGTAATGGCTGGAAACGGGTTTAATTTTTCGTAAATACCTTCCTGAACAAGGATCTGCAATTCTGCCCAGGCAGAACGCACTTTAGGGGTCAAAGGTTCTGCCTGGGACACCCATCCGATACGAGTCGGCAGAATTGCAGATCCTTGTTCAGGAAGGTATTTACGAAAAATTGAGACCGGTTCCAGATATTACACTTTTTATTAACAAAACTATAAGGTCTCTGATCACATATGAATATAAATAAATCAATATATATATATATATATATATATATAATATATATATATATATATATATATATATATATTGAGGGATTGACTGTTTTTCCTGCCAAAAAGTGCAAAAGTGCGTACATTAATTTTCTTACTGGTTTGATTCCTGAACAACGTCGTTTTTTATTCGATCGAGTGACAACCGTCCTTAGACGTGCATGACTAAAAATTAGTTGTTATATACGGGTATTTCCAAGACTGTTTAACCGCCGTATTAACCTTGTCTGTTACTCTGAACTTCAATTCTAAAATAAACAGGCTCTATGTCCGTTGTTTGTTTACCTATTAATACTTTGAAAGTTATTACGGAAGTTATAAGTTATTTAAATATCTTAAAATAATATTTTAAAAGTATTTTTGTTTACTTTAAAGTTCAAACTTAGATATATTTTTCCTCAGTGTAATAGGTGTTACGTAATAGGTGTTAGGTGTTATATATGGGCCCAGTAGAGAGATGTTATTACATCTTTACTAATTAACAAGGTTGACTCTTTGAATTTCCCAGCCAGTGATTCATAGCTCGTGCTATGAATAGCTCGTATAATTTCAAAAACACGATTCTATAAATTGGACTATATTTTACTATAAATTGGAATTTACTATTTTCTAATCTACTATTTACTATAATTATGTTAGTATATTATTTACTTATTTACTATTTATTTATTTACTTACTATTTTATTTACTATTTTATTACTTACTATTTTATTTACTTTACTTACTATTTATTTATTTATACTATACTATTTATTTACTTATTTACTATATTCTAATCTACTATTTTACTATGAATTGGAATTTACTATTTTCTAATCTACTATTTACTATAATTATGTTAGTATATTATTTACTTATTTACTATTATTTATTTACTACTATTTATTTACTATTTTATTACTTACTATTTTATTACTTTACTTACTATTTATTTATTTATACTATACTATTTATTTTACTATATACTATCTAATCTACTATTTTACTATGAATTGGATTTACTGTTTTAACTTTCTATTTTCTATAAATTGGAAACACGATTCTATAAATTGGATACGACTGATTAGAAGAAACTTTTTATTTGTAAATAAATAAAAATGTTTTGCTAAATCTGTAACTAAACTCTTTTATCCATAGAGATATATACTAGAGGGGACATAGCTTATCTCAATACATTGAGAGGCCTGAAACATCATTTTGGGACTCTTAGGGTTTCTGTGTAACCTTAATAAAACCTCCCTCATGAGTAAGTAAAGGTTATAATAAATTGATTGATTTCGGCTTTCCGCACAACGATTGAGTTTTGATTTGTATTTTTAACGTTCTACTATATAATTTATTGTAATTTTGTACTCATTATTTGATTTACAAGCGAAGGTGTTCAGGTTACTTTTTCGATGTTTTAAAATTTACCTATAGGGTCCCTCTAGTAATAATATCTCTATGCTTCTATCTGATTTCTAAAAATCGGCTACGGGGAACCTCGGAACTTTTCCTCACCTAATCGTAATGGATCCGCTCATCCTCTCGACTTCAGCCCCAGCGGGCTCATCCTCACCACAGGATCGGCAAGAAAAAGCACATCAGTCAAATTTTTCAATTTTTTCATACGATTAAAGTATTTCTCAGACCTTACTTAACCAAATGTAAAAAAAACCACTTAAGTCAAAACTATCGTTAAATAAGATAAATGAGTAAACATACACCATGACTGAATCCAACTTTTTATCAATTTGATAAAATAATAATTAATAATTATAATAAGTATAATAATTATAATAATGACTTATATGATTTATCGAGATTATATGATTTATCGAGATGATTATATGATTTATCGAGGATGCGAGCATCCTCGTACGCAGCTGGCTCGATAATACTTAACACTAGTGATCCAAGACAAACTGAATTTTTTACCATTTTTGCTGGGCCATAAATGACAGTTAATATCGTCTTAAAATTTTATTTTCCGGAAAGCACTACCAGACCTAAATATTAAATTTTGTACAAAGTTTTAACTCCAGCATAAACTCACAAAAAGCTTCATTAATAGCAGGCAAACAAATTAATAGCGTCTAGTTTTCCTCGTTGCGTTTGGCATAACCAGGAGATGATTTTATTAGCACACATTTTTCTTTATAAACTTTTCACTTAATTATTTTCCATTTGATTTTAAGTCTAGATTCAAGGTAGAGCATGTCGTAACCAAGCTAACTGTCCGTGAAGAGTCAGGTTATAACCTACCTCGCAGTGACAAACATAACAATTAGTATCTGAGTGTAAGGCTTGCACAATTCTTCCCAAAAAAAACTAAGATTTCACGTCGTTACTTGCGTATAATGAATTACACTTTGCAAATGACAACTTTTTTCGTTTTATTATTTCTTTAAAGAAAAAATGTTTAAGGAAAAAAAAATGAATTACGTTAAACAACAGGAAGAATAAATATCCTTTAAATCTCTAGTCTTGATTATTTTTTTTTTTTGTTAATGTTAGTTTACTTTTTTTCATTATTTTTATACATTTGTATAATGAAATATTAATGACTAAGACAAAGGAGGATACTAATGTATTAATTCATGATAAGATAAAAAGCTTTACTAATGTCTGACTTTTGTAGTGGTTGTAGTTGTAAAGCATATAGCGCCAAATTTAATAAGCACAAAAACATATTGCAACAAATGCTTGAGAAAGAACAAGTAGCTAACAGTCAGTTGTTCATTTTTTGCCAAAAATAAATGAAAAAAAATAATTTGTCATATTTACATGATGTTCCGTTTGAATGAAATTTTTTGTAAGGCCCACAAGAGCAAATCAACCTACACTCTAATAATTAAGACCACAGCTATGTCTCGGGATTAAACTTCCCGTCTCACTCAGCTGCTTGACTTGATAAAATTTCTGACTAGAGCCTCTTTCTCTATACTTTAGATTTAACTTCATTCAATAAAAGATGAGAGAGAGTAGAGAGTAAAAACACTTGAAATATTTTATACATACTCCCATCAACGAAGAACAACTGGCTTATATTTTTACTGAATATTTACAATTTCTTTTATATTTAACTTATAAAGAATCAATAAGGTGTTATAGATGGGTAAACATATAACACAACTCTAAATGTGGGCATCGCAAGTTTATTTTAAGATACAATATACTTAGCTCTAATAAGGGGCCCCATTATTAGTAAAAAAAAGTACTAAGTACAACTTTCACAAAAGCTAACAATATTTTGTGGGGGACCCTAGCTACTAGGGTCCCAGCATTGCGGGCCCTTGATATCCCATAGTTATTCCTCTCGCTCTGATTGAAATAATATGGTTTCCTTAACTAATTAATAAATTTTGGACAATGTTCTTCTACTATGCCATTAATACTGGGTACTTCAAAAAAATGTATGCACACTTTGAACTATTTTAGTCTTCCCCCTCTACAAGGCTAATGTTATAATTCTTCGCCACCAGCACGCTCTCCAGACCTTACACTACTGGATTTCTTCTTGTGGGTCACAGTAAAAGATGAGGTGTACAAACGTAAACCACGTAACCTAGACATTCTTTGGAATGAGATTCAAGCAGTGTGTAGAGAAATCTCATTGGACGTTTTGATACGATGTACAGAATCTGTGGTGACTCGTACTCACAATTGTATTGATGCAGCAGGTCACCAATTTGAACAGTATAAACATTTGTTATTTATGTTTCATTTACATTGGACTTTCAACTTTCTATTTTCCTGAAATTTAACTTTGTAGAAAGGTAAATAAATTTTCTATGGAAGTTCAAAGTGTGTATACATTTTTTTGAAGCACCCTGTATATAAATACCTCGGCTGCGACTCAGATTCAAGAAAATATATTTCCCCACTAATCCTCTGGTATGAGAATACGGTTTCTTCGGCTAAACCTCAGATTTAGGACAAGATTATTTCTTCCGGCTACGACCTCAGTTTCAGACAATTGATTACTCTTAATTCTGAGTCTTAGTTAACTAAGACTCTGACTTAAGACTGTTTAAACACAATAATTTGCCTACTCATCAACAGGTTAGACTTTACGCTTTTCTTCCCTATACCGCAGGTTTGACAAATTATAGCTATTTCCGAAAAGCTATAGTTTTTCAACAGGAATTTTGATGTCTTTTAATTTACTCCTCAAATTAAAAATTATTTGATGAAATTAATACTAATACTTGATGAAGTAATTAAATAGTAATTTATTAGAAATATAAATCATTTGATACTACCGAGTTTTTGCAAAACATGAATAGTTGACACATATAATTGTGCGAGAGACACCTAGGAAATGTAACAAGCAAAATGCAATGCTACATCTGGGAACTGTTCCATCATTCGACATTCGTCATCATTGATGGCTCGACATAGTGTCATGTCCCACTCTGTTTCGTTACGTCTAACTCATCAGGGCGCCGACAGAGCCTGAACTCACTCTGACCTTCAATTAATTCCGAAGAATATAATGTGAAGTACTTACCAGAGACGAGCGGTGCTCTCTTACCGCCATCATGCATGGCAAGCAAAACATATATCATTTGATACTACCGAGTTTTGCAAAACATGAATAGTTGACACAATATAATTGTGCGAGAGACACCTAGGAAATGTAACAAGCAAAATGCAATGCTACATCTGGGAACTGTTAATCACACTGAACGACGTCCTTTTTGCATCCATGATTTAGAAGAACAAGAGGAAAGAAGCGTATATAGAGAAGGCGAAAAATACACCAAACGCACCACTAGTTATACTTTCTTAATAACCTGGTTATTATAATATAATATAATATTTTTTTATTTCACATTTTAAAAACAATACAATTATATTCTTTTTTGCACTTTTTTTAAATTTTTTTTTAAAGAATTGTTAGGAATTTAGGGTGCTCTATCTTTCAAATGTGAGAGCCCTCGATAGTTAAAAAACTAGAGTGAGGGCTCTGCTTCTGGTATTCATATATACTTTGTAATTAAATAAAAGTTGGATATACAATATATAAATTGATATGAAAGTAATTTAAATCAATATACGCTAAAGGACAAAACAACAAAAAAGGGCATAAAAGAATTTGACATGAAAATATTTTTTCTAAAAATAATTAAAAAATATCACAGACATTTTTATGAATAATTAGTTAAAAATCTTGAATAAATATTAACATTTATTTTTAAATTAAAAAAGTATGTTTCAAAATCTATTTTTAAACAAAAATGTATCTATTTTTTTTCTTTTTATACACATACATATACACACACACATACATACATATATATTTAAATTAGACAAAAACTAAACAGAAATGTGAAGTATTTTTTTAAAATGTTCATCAAGTCTTTTTATAAATAATTTTTTGTTCGGGCTAACCTAATAGTTATGGGAGAGAATTGTATTTTTTGGAGCTATATAGCAAGTGGAGTTAAGTTTTTTTGTCGTACTACAAGCAGGCAAAGCAACATGTTGGTTCATTTTGGACCTGGTAGTGTAATTATGATTAATATATTCTTTATCGGTATGACTATAATATTTAATTAGCACTGATTTCTGAAATTAATAATCTACTGGATAAACTTTAAAACCAATAAAACATTTCTCAGAATCATACAATTTAGGTTTCTTAAGACATATTTTTATTATTGTTTTTTGTATTATTCTAAGAGGCTCTAAGTTGGTAGTGCAAGCTGTTCCGTAGGCTATTATACCATAATTAAGGATAGATTGGACATGCAATGCATAATATACTAATTTTAATGCACCAAGAGGAGCAAATCTTCTTAAACAGACAGATTATTATACTTTGATACATTATACTTTTATAGTCTCTGTATTTATTTAGTTATTCAAATGTACGCATTTAATCAAATCCTACCATTATAGAGAAATAATTTATATATCCTGACTAATTGAATAATAATGTATTAACTAAGTAGAAAGATGTGTGCATAGAGTTAACATCTTCATTACAAGTAATGCTATGTCATAATGGTGTCTCCAATGAAACTTACAGCGTGACTTAACGATAAAAACTTAACCTTCAGATGAAGACTTCGCATTGACACAAATCCTCCTCTTATTCACTTGATAATATTTATACTTGACGTTAAAAAATCTGATTACTAGGTCAATTGACACATAGACATATTAATACTAGAGTGGCCCTATAGGTTAAATTTTGAAACATCGACGAAGTAACCTGACTACCCCCGCTATTAAATCCAGTCAAGTAATCAGTACGATATTACAATAACTTATCTAGTAAAACGTTAAAAATACAAATCAAAACACAAACAATGTGTGGGAAGCCGAAATTAATTGATTTTATAACCTTATATAATTATCACCTTCACTCACTTTTGGAGAAGGTTTTAATGAGGTTACACAGAGCCCCTGAGAGTCCTAAAAAGATGTTTCAGGCCTCTAAATGTATTGAGGTAGACCATGCCCTCTATAGTATATATCTCTATGAAAGAACAGTTTATACGGATTTTATTCCTTAATAAATTTAGTGGCAGGATGAAATACCCGGGTTGAATACTAAAACAATATCGAGCAATGACAATGGAAATTTACAATTTACACACCATTAGAAGTCCTGTCTGTCTGTCTTAGAGGTCCTGTTTGTCTATCTTAGAGATCCTGTCTATCTGTCCCAGACGGATATGACAAAAATAGCTCCGACGGAACTACGGCGAGCTAAGCAAGTCTCCAAAGCGGAAGGACCTCTAAGTGGCTTCGTTTTTTAACTATTTATCTTAATTCTGCGGCAGAGTCGGCCACTACGCGGCGTCAGTGCTGGGGGCCGCTTAGCGGTCCAAGTGCCCACCTGTGGACGCTCTGCGGCCACATGGTTGTTGTACTTTGTCAGTTCGTCATACTGCTGATTACGTAAGTGACATACTGCCACGATATAAGCGAATTTTCAAAAGTATCAGAGAAAAATTTGATTTGTTTATACGTCAATTAATGACATAATGTTTTGTTTACATATATATGTCACTTAATAAACGGAATGAAAACTTCGTATGTTTTTAAAGCATACATAGCAGTATGTATGTATAAAATTTCAGCCTAATCTAAACACTATATTAAGAATTGTGATTTGTTTTAATGTTTGTGAAGTCATTTTTGTGGGTTATTCATTATATATATATATATATATATGTGTGTGTGTGTGTGTGTGTGTGTGTGTGTGTGTGTGTGTGTGTGTGTGGTGTGTATGTATATATATATATATATATATATATATATATTTTTATTCTTGATCAGTGAGTCCCCTCTTTCAAAAACATTTACCTTCCCCCACTCTCCCCTTCCATGACCCCAATCTCATAAGCTCATTTTCTCTTTGAAAATTCGCTAATAAACAATATGGTATTAAATCTGACAAGTAGTTCATTACTTAAACATATGTTATAATATAATATGAATTATACTAACATTATGTAATTATACCTTCAAAGTAATTTTTACTACAATTATTATCAAGTATGCACAAAATCGTGTTAAATAAATTTTAATAAAAATTGACTGGAAAAAGAGTTATTATTAAAATGATGAACACATGTAAGCAGTGTATACTTAGTAAGTATTAATATATTAAGAACTAATACTTCATATTTATTCGCTCCATAAATATCACATAAATTTGACACATATTAAGGTCATTTCATAAAAATTATTTAAATTTAAATAAATAAGGAATAAAGGACTGTGTAAATCACAGAAATGAGACTATGACATTTGATACTTAGAACACGATCTGTGATTAGTATATTAATTTATCTTTTAATTCTTATAAAAATTTATAAATTACTAATATAAATGCTGCATTATAATTGGTGATACTTTTTCGAGGTAATTTTTATATTCAGAGTCATAAAGTAAATTAATTCAATTGCAATCTATGCATTTGATAAATGGGATTTTATTTTTTTTTTTCATTTTGTTTTAAAAGAGCAAGAAAGACTCTTTTTTCCAGCAAAGAGAAAAAAGCGCCATTTAAACTCTTGTGTAACTTTTTTCCATAAAAAAGCCGCTTCTTCCGCTAGGGCAGTAAGCAAAATCATCCTGCTTAAAGACAAATAGTTATTTATGCAACAAGGGATGAAAGTAAGTTTTACAGCTCAAGCTAAAGTTTCGTCCTAAGGCAGCGCCGAAGGAGGAAACTTCATTAGCTCGCACGAGGCCGGTAGGCCGAGGGAGATAAACTATTTAGCTCCCGAGGCTTGACGAGGGAGATAATACGAGAGCTGAAAACGTTCATCCCTTGTTGCATATTAAATTTGATCTACGACTAGAGAACTAATACTAACAACTATTAATATATTCTTCAGCTCCTTAATTGTTATTGTGTTAGTTTAGTTTATTCTTACCATGTCAATTACTCTGATGAAGAGAGAATAAAGTCACTATCTTCACATTATTTTAAATAAATAAAGCAACCGTCTCTCCACAAATGTAAAAACTATATTTACAAAGCCGGCTTTAGACTGTTAACAGCCATCATCAGTGCCGTAGAGAAGCGAGAAAGGAAGAAAATATACACTATATCATCTGAGAAAGAGGTTGAAATCTTTATTTATTTAATCACTACCTCCACGGTTCAGAATACATAAAAACATTATTTTATTGTAAGCTGTCAATAGAATAATGTGTAATACTATATTTGTAATTTAAACATTAGCGTGTGTATAATTGTATATTCTACTCGTAGTACCAACATAATACCGAAAAAATCCTAAAATTCCTAAAAATTTTACTAAAAAATTCTGTCAAGTTGGCAACACTTACAGTGTGAGATAACAAGACTGTAAGAAGGACTTACAATAAGGAGTAGATAAAATGTATTTTTGAAACGGAGCGATGATAGATTTTTGTATCATTATAAATATAGATAAAAACAACATACAAGAAACAACTATTAAAATTTCATATTATCCCTGAACTGATGTAAAAATATTATATTACCAAAACATTCTTCCAGGCACGAGGCAAATCTTATTATTTCATTCGTACATTTATCAAGTGTCTTATAATCATTTCCCTTTAAAAATATAAAAAATATGATAGAAATAAATAGTCGAATAAAAAGTACAGGATAATTCCTTATTTATGAAATAAATAAAATAAAAAGTATATAATCAATTTTTTACGCAAACAAGCGACATTATGTCGCAAAAAGTCATATAAATAATATTCTACACTCAATGGGTGGTAAATGAGTTCCACTCGGCCTCTTATTTTTATTATAAAAATATGCTATACTCTTAGAATAATACTATATATAGAAGAAACACGAAAATAAGGAACATGCTTTTCGTGTTTTTTTTAAATCAAGCTTTATTTTACCAAATTTTTACAATATTATAAAATACAATATTATATATAAAATACAATTATAGTACAAGTTTACAAAAAAATATATTGGTTCTTTTTACCAACAATTGTTATACTGATAACACGAAAAGCGGTTCACTGGTGCGCTTAAGTAATGCTGCCACTCTAACAAGATACAATTTTCTAAAAAGTTGGCAATACTTCCGGTTGCTGAATTATTATGTTCTATTTTTAATTAATAATTGATTATTCATAAAACACTAATATAAATATCGGTGCATTACAACATTTAAAGCATTTTAAATTGTAGTTTAACGTATTTATTAAAATTATATTAAAAGTAGTCCTCGTCAACTAAATGTAGATTCTTGTATCCCGCCACCCTTTTGCTATCTAAGACCGGTTTTATTAAATACTCAGCAGGTGGTTTAAGTTATTAAATTTGTTCTTTACGATCTTTCTTCATTAATAGATACTTATGACACATATTTAAAATAATGTGTTGTTGTCAGGTTGGAAGCATTACTTAGTTGCACCAGTCAACCGGCTTCCGTGTTATCAGTGGAATTACATTGTGTTTACGGTCCTGTGCTCCCTCTATATATAGTATTATTCTAAGGCTGTAAACCAAGATACAGATAAGATTTAAGATCCTCTTAAACAAAGGATAAGAGGTATCTGGATGAAACATAACTTATCAGGTTTCGGGGTTTAAATAGATTGGCTACGAAATCCTCTAATGTTATCTCTTAGAATAATACTATATATAGAAGGAGCACTACTGATAACACGAAAGCCGGTTCACTGGTGCAACTAAGTAATGATGCCACCCTTACAATATACTATTTTCTAAAAAAAAAGTTGGCAATACTTCCGGTTGCTGAATTATTATGTTCTATTATTAATTAATGATTGATTATTCATAAAATACTAATATAAATATCAGTGCATTACAATATTTAAAGCATTTTAAATTGTAGTTTAACGTAATTATTAAAATTATAAAAAAAGTAGTCCTCGTCAACAAACGCCATCTAAGACCAGTTTTATTAAATACTCAGCAGGTATTTTAAGTTATTATATTTGTTCTTTACGATCTTTCTTCATTAATAGATATTTATAACACATATTTAAAATAATGTTTTGTTGTCAGGTTGGCAGCATTACTTAGTTGCACCAGTCTACCGGCTTTCGTGTTATCAGTGGAATTACATTGTGTTTACGGTCCTGTGCTCCTTCTATACGAGCTCCTTCTATTCTCGTATATAGTATTATTCTAAGGCTACACTCAATAAATGACAAATGAGTTTTTTTTAAGCACCCTTTATTTTTTAAGTGAATTTTGATTAAAAAAATGGGATAAAGTACAGATTGGAAAAAGTTAGTTACACAATCAATAATAGTTAACAGATAACTATGGTAACCCCGTTTTCTGATTTTTAGTTCAAACACAATACTTTTCCTTAAATAACAACATTTTAAATGAGGAAAAGTAAAGACAAATTTGAAACAAAATACTAAGAAAGAGTCATCGACGTAACATCATTGAATTGTCGTGAATAACCTTTTTAAACGTTTAGTGTGTTGTTACTGGGAAACCAGTTCTCGTGTTTTAAATAACCAGTTTATTACTTGGAGAAGTTTATCTGTAGTTTCCATTTACAGAGACATCCTCGTTTCCTCTAACATTTCTTTTCTTGGATAAAAAAATAATTGAAAAAATATCATTTGTTTCGTGAAGAGAGGTAAAAAGTTGAATAAATAAAATATATGCTTCCAGCTGTTCTTTGTAATGGATGAATTACAACGCTTTCCGAAATGAAGCTGCTACTCTTCCGTTTCATTATGCTAGCGCTGCGAGAATCACGCTTGCCTCTTTTTGGAACGGAGGTTTTGGTTATTTGAGGTTATAAAAACTTTTTTTTTGTCTATACCTCGTGACTTTTTTAGGTTGTAATATCTCTGCTCGTGGGGAGGTATAAAGATATATAACACTTCAACCCAAGAAAAATAAAAAAACCATAGTGATAAATAAAACCTTATGCAGCAGAAGCATTTCGTCAATATGCTTGAACTCACTGCGTGATTTACTCGAGCTTTAGGATTCTTGCCACAAAGTTAGGATTCTGGTGGTCTGGAAGCAGCCTCATTTTTGAAAACGTTAATCTGAGAATAAGAGGACTCCAGTTTAATCTCTCCGCACATTTTCCGACATTCTTAAACATTCTAATTACCGATTTTAAAGCAAAATTTTAGTTTGAGGACAATAAATAAATAAAGTCAATCAGGAATGATGTTTTTTTTAAATCTCACAATAATGAAATATAATTTAAATTTAATCTATATAATAGAACTGTAAGTATTAAAAAAGATCAAGATCCATATCTACCAACTGTTGAATATTATTATTAGAAACTAATCAAGATTCTGATAACAACCAAATAGTTGTTGTTCCACTGAGTTGTTGTCAGGGTTCAACAATTGAACAAACTATTGAATTTCTAACGATTGGAACATATTGAAAACCAACACAGAGTTGTTGTCAGGGTTCAACAATTGGACAAACTATTGAATTTCCAACGATTGGAACATATTGAAATCCAACGGGTTTACTAGAATCCAGCTCAAGTTCCATCTTATAATTTCGTAGTTTAATTGTTGCTGAATTTGGTTATGTATGTTCCAATAATCATACAACGCAATATTTATTCCTGCATACAATCAAGTTTGTTTATCATTTCACTAAAAGAAAAGTGCCTCTGTAAACTATTGTGACGTTCAAGTTTTGTTAAAATCTCAATTTAGCCATACATTTTAACTTTTTTTCTATCTATCAATAATAGATGGAACTGCATTATAGTAATTCAATAAAAGATTGCTACTTAGTTAGAATTATGGATTCTAACAATTTTTTTAAACTTTCAAAATACTAATAGTTGATGGAAGGATTGTGGTCAGTAATTTGCTGACTCTTATTATAGGGATAAAGGAGTCAACATCAAACGAGCGAAATTCCACTGTATTTTTAAGATATAATAATGCATGGAAGCATGAATGTTTTATGTACTTATTGACATGCCTTTATAGGGTTTTTGATCCCGAGTACAGCTTTTGTTTTATCTTAAGTAAGTAACACTCTTAATGACTAATTTAGGATTATGTTGAACTGTATTTTTCTTCATTGACAAGTATAAAGCTCTTAATCTAAAGACTCGGATAGTAAGTTTAAACTTAGGCTAAGTGACTTGACACAAGGGGTACAATCCTTGAATAAATAAAATAAATAGCTTTATTTGCGTAAATACTTAAGCAAGTACAATAGCAAATCTTCAAAAAAAATACAAAAAACCAAAATTAACTAGAAAAATTAGGACAAAAACACAAATACCTCAAAAACATATTTTATAAAAAGGCTGCTCTTTTAAGGTCTTTCTGACTTTTTTAAAGTGGTCCATCGGCAGCTCTTGAATTTTTACATCAAAGTGATTACATCGTAAGTAACATCATTACACGTATGTAATGATGATATGTTAGCATATATGTCTTAACATATAACAAGTTAACATTATAACAACGTAAGTACATATGTCTTCTTTGTATTGTATCCATGAGAATCACAATTAGTTTTATATTCATATAAGTTATTTTTTTAATAAAGAGTAAAAAAAAAATAAAATGCCCGTTTTAGGGCCTTTCGGCCCATCAGGGTATTCACCCTGCGGGAACCACCTCAGGTGGGTTGCATATACTACACTCTAAGAATCAATTAAAGTTGGCGAAATCTTTTTAATACTAATACTATTCATAAAACCTTAGAGCATAGCCCGGGCTGCGAACCCCGGACCTTCGGTGCCAAAATCGAACGCCTTTACGATCTCGGCCACGGAGGCAGACATAAAGAGTAATGAGTTAAAAATAAAAAGATTTGTTGGTATCATTATTGCGATTCTCGTAAAAGAAAATAAAGATTGACATGGAGAACCTAGTTTGTCCTATGTTACTCTTCTAATGATCTTTTTGACGTGCCTAAGCAATAATAGCACAATTTAACCTGCTCTGAACAAGACGAGCACAAGAGTTTCTTCTAGTAAAGAATCTTTTAACTTTTTAAAAACTAATAAGTACCTAAAAAAGCTTTTGGTCATTGTTGCAACATGGTCTCTCCCGTTTAATTTACTGTCAATAGTGACTCCAAGGAATTCCATAATGGTGGTTCCATAATGGTGGTTGCTTGTAATCAACTCAAGAATTATGATTAATGACTATTTGTTATCTTGATTTAGTATGAAGTCATATCTACTAAACAATTAGTTAATTGTTAATTAACTAATTAATCTTTGTTCCCCTATTTGTTTCAGCTTAGTTTGATCGGACTGGCGGTGAGTGAGATTGGAATCATCTGCAAATATAGGTAAGTTTTCTACTATTTTTTCTGTATTTGTTAGGTCTATCAACATTGACATATCATTTGTACTTAAAGGGTGAAAAATAGGGCCTAAAATAAATACTTGTGACGCCCTTTTATTAATTTATTTATGTTTTGAGCGTTGTTATATTCCACGTATTGGACCCTACGTGAAAGGAATTCTTTGGCTAACTTTGAAAAGAAAATCGTTGAATAACTCAAAGGTAAATTTTGAAAATAAGCATTTCCTTTGATGTTTCGAAGTTCTCATTTTTTAAATAGAGTGGGAATACATACTCAAGCAAAAGCTTTAGTTAAATCACAGCAAATGAGAAGAGTATGTTCACCACTCGCTAATCCTTCAAGAGCAGATTTTACTACTTTAAAAGTATCTTGGATAGTCGACCTTCTTTTCCTGTATCCATACTGCGTAGGTACTAATAATTTATTTTATTTATTTTTTGGTAATAAAATTGGAAATGAGTGATATCTCTGATATCGCAATCTATCGTCATGCTTCAGTGAGATACTTTTGATGAGACACTTTTACAGCCTAAGTTTAATGATATACTCATCTAAAAATCTTTTTTATATTAAGTGTGGCCACAAAATATTATCAACAAAACTTTAACCAAAAAATTCTGTTTGACCAGCGGTGTTCATTAGAAGAGGAATGACATTACAAGCGCCATGATTTTTTTTAGACTTACATTCATAATGTAGGGACTTTTTAACCAAAATTGAGGAGGATGTACATGTACAGTAAGATTAAATTAAAAGGTCAAATTTATTAGTTTCGACTAGAAGGAATTGGAACCCTTGATTTGACGATAATGACTTCATTAGCACAGCAGGTCAGTGAGTGATAGTAGTTAACCTCACAAACACAAAATAGAATAATGATGACTTTTAGATTTTTTTAAAGTGCATAAGTAATACAAAGTTCTTATCAAGTTCAATAAGAGAAGAAGGGAAAATAAGTCCAGGTCAGTGTGTAGGTTTGAAATCCACATTGTTAGTATAATATAACATAACTTAGCTTTTATACCCCTTGACATAACAACCCGACATTTATCATAATACCCTCATTGTCTCTCATGACACAAATTCAACATTAAATTATATAATATTTTCACATTATTTAATAAATGGTATAAATTGGTTTTGTATATTAATGATTTTTATGACTCAGACATAAAATTGTGAGAAAGTAGTACAGGGACGTTTATTTTTATTTGGGATGCAAACGTGCAGTTTTGCCAAAAATGTAAGTTTTTTGTAAATTTTTAGATATTTTTAGGCACAATTAGTTGCATTTATTAAACAAATTTATAATACTTTATGAGCTCTTTACCGTCCTTAATCCTTAAACCCTATTGATTTGTTAAAACTTAGGTCTATGTTGATCCTTTGCACTAGAAAAATTCCGGCGCGGTGGTCCGCATGTCGGGCGAATTTCCTTTGGATGTGTGTTTCCGTGCTTAACAACTCTCCTGGTTGGAATGATAATTTTTATAGTTTTTTACATTATATAAGTTTACAACTACTAAATAAATAATTCCGGCGCGGTAGTCCGCTGTCGGGCGAATTTCATTTAGAATGCGTGTTTCCGTGCTTATCAACCCTTCTTGCTTAAGGAAAAAGGAAAAATAAAGCAACCCTTCTTGCTTAAGGTTCCGGTTCCTAAGCAGTTATTCAATTGTCTAGCACTGCTCGTAACTCATTTTGTCTGTATTTTTCAAATTAAATGCGCATAATCATCCAGTTGTTGTACAAAACTATGCCTCTAAAATTAGAAGTACGCACTATTATTTCCAATAGTTTAAAGCTTAGTTACTAATCTTTAAGCTTAGTCAGTTATCTTTAAAGGTTTTAGCGCATTTCCTTTAAAAAATACAGTCAAAATGAGTTACGAGCAGTGCTTTGTGTCGGATTTGTGTCGTGGTCCGAGGTTCGACTTCCGCCATGACGCCTATCCCATTAGCGAATTTTATTCCCAAAGGAAATTCGCTAAAACAAATTGGTGTTCAGTGTCGATGTTTTTTACTTTTCCTCATTTATATCGTAGGTATGTAGGAAAAGTATTGTGTTTGCAAAAAACCGAAAAAGGGATGTCCCCCGCATTATTAATTTAAGGTGTTTTTAAGACCTCCTTAGTGGCTTTTACAAAGTTGTCTGTGGGTATGTGTGTGTGTCTTTTATCATGGTATCTCCAGTGTATTAATGCTTTAAAGTTAAAATTTGGTATAAAAATTAATCTCTAGTTCTAGTTAGATTAATGCATCGGAAAATATTTTTGTTTTCATTGACCCGCAATAATACCTAAGCAAAAATGTTGAATATTCATTAAGCTCGGGAAAAAAATGTCGATCGGTTTGAGATTTGGCACGTATGTACAAAATTTATGCTAAGCTTCATCTTATTATCAGCATTAGTTCAATTTTTATTAATTTTGGAAAGCGTTGTCAATGTATACATTTCACTATCTACAGTAGATTTGTGTACAAACACACATATGTGGGCACAATCAACAGGTGAACTGACTCGAACAAAATTTGGTGCAAGAACCAAATCTTACTTGTTTGTAAGCCTAATAATCAAACGAAGGTACTCTTGCCTGATAACATTTAAACTAATTATATGTAGAACAAAATATATATTACACAATATCATTGTGCGAGAGACACCTAGGAAATTTAACAAATGCAAAATGCAATGCTACATCTGAGAACTCTTCCATCATTCGACACTTGTCATCATTGATGGCACGACATAATGTCGTGTTCCACTTTGTTTAGTTACGTCTATTAGACGTAACGACAACTGTCGAATGATGGAACAGTTCCCAGATGTAGCATTGCATTTTGCTTGTTACATTTCCTAGGTGTCTCTCGCACAATTATATAGTTTCAACTATTCATGTTTTGCAAAACTTGGTAGTATCAAATGAAATAAACAAAATATGTATTTATAATAATGTAAAATCACCGGTTTGAATTAAGAGTCACCCGTGGTGTAGTGGTTTAGGTACGCGGCCAATACACAGAACTCGTGGACTTTAAACTCCCGAGTTTAATTAGTCATGGGTTCAATCCTAGCACGGGCCTCTGGGATTTTTATGAGAGGGATAAAAATTCTGCATACCACGTCCTTCAGAAGGGACCTAAAGCCGGTGGTCTCGAGCCTGTGCATTGTCAGGTACTCGTTAAAGATCCCTTACCTAAATATATAAATATATACCTAAATGAAACTGGGTATAGGCAAAATTTAGGACCCTCATAGTAGATTCATCATAATACTATATACTGTTTCTGCCTTGTAGTTTAAAGTGTGTGGAGGTTTGGTTTAACAGTGAGGGCACGTGTTGTTCCTAGTTTTCACTAGACTATAAGAGTCAGTGAAAATATGTATGATTGCTTAAAAAAATCATGAAGGAACCATAGAAATTCACGGCTCTTCTGTCTAGATTAGATGAAATATACCTACACTTGAAATTAAAAGGAGTAGAACACTATCTTAGGGAGCTGGCAAAAAGGGCCCAACAACGTGGCCTACTTGCCTGGTAGTTACTACCACTCCCCCCATATTACTACTACTACTATCACCGGATTGAATTATAGGGTAAACACAGTATTTTTCCTCTAAGAGGTAGATTAAGAAAAGTAAAGAAGAGAGTAAAGAAGGAGTGTTACATAGTGATTTGAAATATCAGCAGCAATAAAATAGCACTTGACTTGACATAATTAACTATTATTAATGAAGTAGTGTTATATATTGTTTATCAGCGTGTCTAATCAAAGGCGGACTAGGTGACCGTCCAGGAAACCTTCAATGCAGTGACCTTAAACTCGGCAAGAAGATTATGTCTGCTATATATCGTTATAAGGTCAATTCTGTTTACTGTTTAGTGTAAATGATTTATTGGAACCACCTTCTTCTTAGAACTTAAATTTCAAGTTTTAGTGAAGTATCAATGATTTTTTTTGGAATTAAAACATTTATTTAGTTCGAATTTAATTAATCTGTCGAAGTAATTAAACATTGTGGTAAAAAGATTAAGTATTAAGTAGAATTCGTGGAAGGGTATGAATAAGTCAAAAATGAAAATGGAGTGTAAGTAGAATAAATGGGCTAATTGTAATATACAGTGAGAAAAATATTTGGAAATTTGGATTAAATATTTGGCGTATGTAATGCTAGGATGTAGAATAAAGGGGATGACTCGTTAAGTCGATTTGCCAATAACAGAATGAGCCCATCGAGAACATAATAAGAGAAGAATTCATCACAACAAACTGCACATGCTTGGTACGAACAGCGCATACTTACAATCATAACATTAACTGCGCAGGTCCCAAATTCAGAGGTAAACTTACCTCTAAATAGGTTGGTTTTTTTATTGTTTTGCATACTGAGCAGGTTATAAACAGATAGTAAAAAGTAATATATTTTTACTATTCTTCATTTATACTGTAGTTATATTGGAAAATTATTGTGTTGGCAAAAAAATCTGAAACCGGGATGACATCGGATTTATTAGTTTCAGGTGTTTTCACGGCCTCCTGAATAGTTTTCTCTGAAGTTGTCTGTCTGTAAGTGTGTGAGTCATCATTGCAGCTCCCGGTTTATTTATGCTAGAGAGATGAAACTTTGTACAAAAATCAGTCTATAGCTGTAGTTGTGCCAATCGGACCATTAGTAAATTATGACCATTTTTTATTGGAAGTTATAATATTATTATTTATGTGGAATTTTAAATATTTTTAAAAAATATTTTTGTTTATTTATAATACTTTGTTATTTAAGTTTTACTTGACATTAAAGATTGTTGCACCCCCCCCTCCCCGGCAGCAATTTTTACTACTGCGTATACCCCCATAATTTTAGACCCCCCCCCCCCGGGTATGAACCTCTGAAAGAAACCCTAACTAACAAAGAAAACGTTCCTTATTGAGGCATTTTGCAACACTCATAAATAGGAGATAGATAGCGCTGTTCTCCTAATTTTTGCGATGTATTTTAACGAACGTCAGTAAGTTCTTTCATTTCAGACGTTCAGGTCGGCGAGTTTTTTTTTTGATAAAAAGAAATTATAGAAAAAAATATCAATAACTCAGCGATCATCAGCTAATAATCCGTTTATCTGTGGGGGCAGATTGGACAAAATTCTGAACTTAGTGTCGGTGAAACAAATAAAATAGTGTTTTCCGCTTTAAAACCAGCTTACTGTAAAAATACTTAGTATAAGGTTGTTTATACCCTACCTGAAATTTTTTGAATAAACATCACAGAGACAGGGACAGCGTGTATGATTGAGTGTTTTTAAGTGTCATAATAACTGCTATAACAATTACCTGATTTTAATAAACTTAGTTTACATGTAGAAATGGTTTCAGGGCTGTATAGATTTTGGTTACAGTGCCACCAATATTTGAAAAATGGCGGCCTATATGGTGGATCATTTGAAAAAAAATTGTTGCAAATCGTATGCAACAATGTATGAGCACTATGTCAAATACTTTTGTTTTAGACAATAATCAAAAAAGTTAAAAAAAAGCATATCGTTTTAAAGCTCTTGCAGGGTAGAAAAAGAAAAAATATACATATGCACAAAATTATCAAAATAACCGACAATTTTAAAACGACAAGGACCAATTTTGATTAGATTCTGACGTAAGTTCTTGATTCAACGCATTATTAGTTAAATTTCACAAGAGACACACGCCTACTAACTGATAATATTATTTTATTAAATATAATATAATCAGTTACTTATGTTATATATAAAATATTGTATTAGTTATATTATATTACTTATGCTCTTACTAAGAAAATACCATATCAAACAAAGAACTTAATTATAAATGTCTCAAATTCAGGTTAATTCCACTGAGAAAAATACAGTCTTAGAATAATACCATATAAAGAAGGAGCACTACTGATAACACGAAAGCCGGTTGACTGGTGCAACTAAGTAATGCTGCCACCCTAACAATTTTCTAAAAAAAAAGTTGGCAATACTTCCGGTTGCTGAATTATTATGTTTAATTATTAATTAATGATTGATTATTCATAAAATACTAATATAAATATCGGTGCATTACAATATTTAAAGCATTTTAAATTGTAGTTTAACGTATTTATTAAAATTATATTAAAAGTAGTCCTCGTCAACTAAATGTAGATTCTTGTATTCCGCCACCCTTTTGTCATCTAAGACAGGTTTTATTAAATACTCAGCAGGTGTTTTAAGTTATTATATTTGTTCTTTACGATCTTTCTTCATTAATAGATATTTATGACACATATTTAAAATAATGTTTTGTTGTCAGGTTGGCAGCATTACTTAAGGGCACCAGTCAACCGGCTATAGTGTTATCAGTGGAATTACATTGTGTTTACGGCCCTGTGCTCCTTCTATATATAGTATTATTCTAAGAATACATTCAACACAGTGCATAGAGATATTATTGCTAAAGAGGTCCTATCGTTCAAATATGAAACATCGAAAAAATAACCTGAAAACATATAAACATAGTGTGAAAAACCGACTACACTTGATTAGTTATAGCCTTAATATTTTCTTTGTGAAGGTTACAAAGCGCCCAAAAGAGATGTTTTATGTTTATGTGTAAGAGAGCCCCAAAAAAATGTTTCAACCCTCTAAATGTATTAAGATAGAGTAAGACCCCTCTAGTTATACATCTCTATCATAGTTTTAGATAAGTGAATATTAGTATATTTGGGCAGAAAAATATTTAGACAGGACGATTCATAATGAAAATTGGCTGCAAAAACATTAACTTAAAAAATTACTACGGAAGGATACAGTAAATTATATGAACTTTTACTGAGTATAATAATTCACCTATCGATCAGAGAGTTAACCTTATCATCGGTCGGGATACTCGTGCTTACAAGGAGAAAGTGCGCGTACCCTTCAACTCTCTGTACCTCGGGTGTTATGTGATGAATGAGTCGACAGATATTGAGTAACTACAACAAATATTAATTGCAGAAAATCCGAGCCTTGAGGTTCGAGTTTTGTGCTTAAACAAAGTACTAGTCAAGTGGTAAGAAAAGAGAGAGGAGCACCAGCTATGGTCAACTAGCTTTTTTACACTTATTAATTTTTAGCCATCATTCTCTTAAATTTATTTTAAAACAAATTACATGTTGTCACTTAATTTTTGCTGAATTTTCAAAGGAAATACGCGTATTTATCTTATTGGTTAAACAAAATTATGTTAATATTTTTAAAATTGGCAATGCAGACCATTATACAGACTAATTTAAAAGGTTTTAGCCAATTCTTAAGGTAACATCGGCTTCGCTTTGCTTGCTTTCAAACTCAATTGAATATTAATATAATTAACTATTTTAGTAATACAGTACTCTGATATTACATGTTTTGTTAATTAATTTATTTATCGCCCAAAGTATAACAAAATACTAAGCCCGTAAAACTTGCTCTTATGTAAACTAAGAGAATTGGTAATCATCACATTTTGCGGGTCGCGGTCAAAAGCATAGTTTGCCTATCCAGAGCGGAGCCCTTCGTATGATGTGCACGCTCAAAATTTAAAAAAAATTGCACAAATTTTAGGTTTCTTGAAATAAGTGGTTCCTTGAGTACAAAACTTTAAGAGAGCATTTTTAAAGATAACAAAATTTCCAATAAATCAAGTGTTAATAGGATTTGTAAAACTACTGAAAAAATTCAATAACTTAATGTGAATGAAATTCGCTGACTTTTCAAAAATTTATGTTGTCTAATTAGCTTCTCTGATCACAATAGTTTTACTTGGCACGCCCTCAGTATGATTGATCAACCACTATGACCAATCTCATCAGCTCCTCTAGCATCACCAGACTAGGCGCACCGCTCTGGCTAGTCCAGGGCCTCCCAACAGATAACTCAACAACACGACGTCAGTGTGCACATACTTCTTCTGTAGCCCTGAACTGAGAGTCAAAGTTCCGCAGTGCTACTAGGAGACTGTCTTCAAGAACCGAGCACTGCGTTCCTAGTCACCTATGTTATTCGCAGCACCGGCTTTACTTTCACAGACTAAGTTTTAGGACATGCGAAGGCTTAGTATATCTTTCCAACCTTCATCTCCATCAGCCCGCAGAACCTTGACTTTTCGTGAGCTGGAGACAACGGAAACGTGGATGCAGACTTGTCTCGGACGAAACAGGTACCAACCCCATATTTGCGTTATAGCAGCCAAGGAATCCACGTGAAACCCAGGCAGGGTTGGCCGGCCTTGAATTCAAGATTTCCCGAGTGTAAATTACAATGGATAACCTCATATTAAGATCGTCCCTCGGCTGGATTTGAACCCTCGACTTCCAGGCCGAAAGGTGAGTGCTCTACCACTGCTATCGGATTTTCATCAAATTATTTTCTATTCAAAGAAGATAATTAAACAATAAAAACAAAAATAGCTGCACAAGGATCGCTTATGCAAGACTCTGGATTCTTATATTGTTTTTCTTCATTCAAAGAAGAATACTAAACAAATATAAACAAGAAAGACTGTGCCAGATTCGCTTCTGCAAGGCTATAGATCCACATCAAAATCTTTTCTATTCAAAGAAGAATATGAAAGAAATATAAAACAAGAATGGCTTTGCTAGAATCGCTTATGCAAGGCCCTGAATCCTCATCAAATTCTTTTCTATTTAGAGAAGAATATTAAACAAAGATTAACAAGTGTGGCTGTGCTAGAATAGCTTATTCAAGAATACTCATCAAATTCTTTTCTATTTAGAGAAGAATATTAAACAAAAATTAACAAGTGTGGCTGTGCTAGAATAGCTTATTCAAGGATCCTCATCAAATTATTTTCTATTTAGAGAAGAATATCAAACAAAGATTAACAAGTGTGGCTGTGCTAGAATAGCTTATTTAAGGATAATCGTCAAATTCTTTTCTATTTAGAGAAGAATATCAAACAAAGATTAACAAGTGTGGCTGTGCTAGAATAGCTTATTTAAGGATAATCGTCAAATTCTTTTCTATTTAGAGAAGAATATCAAACAAAGATTAACAAGTGTGGCTGTGCTAGATTAGCTTATTCAAGGATAATATTCAAGAGAGAAACACAATATATTTACAAAAAATACATAGTGGGGCTGCTCATATACAATGAGTTGCTAAAACACACAGCGTACTAATCAATCACATTAAACATGACAATTAACAATGAAATAAGTAAAACAAAATTAAATACATAAAATAAATTATTAGGTTAAACAAACAGAAAATTAAATTTGTACATTATATCTAAAACTAGATAAGTTAATTATACACATGGTTATTAATTATGCCTAACGAATCTAAAATAATATTCTCAGATATTTGCGTCAGTTTTTTGGGATCAATTCCCATATCGTCGAAGAATTTTGATGTTATTGTAGGAATGGCACCTCTCGAGCCAAACCATAGTCCTATTACTCGGAACTCTCTGTCGCCCTGTTGGTCTCTATATTTCTCTTTATAATAATCTAAACACTTTTCGTAAATCTGTTTCTTTTCCTCGTGGACTTTCTCACCTTGTAAAGGATCGTTAGTCTCGTACCTCACTGTAGGGTCAATCACCAAAGCTTCCTTACTGTTTTTATTAAAGGCTATAATGTCTGCGTACCTCGTGGAACCATTTGTATCAACGCCGAAGACTTCCTCATAACAGGTGTAACCTTTTTCTCTTAACAAGTCAATGATGGTGTGTTTGACATTATGGTGGCGGCGAGTAACAAGCAGCATATTGTTAGGACAATTACCAAGCACATGTGCTGGTGTTTCAGTCTCTCTGCTGCATTTGCGACAGAGGGGTCCCACGTCTCCTGTATACTTGCTACCTGTAGTCGGTAACCACGTAGAGGGCATAGTTGATATTCAATTGATCGCGTTGGTCCACTCGGAAACCTGTAAGGATTTGCCTATTACTAATGAATTCGTTAGCTTTGGTGTTTTCTTTAAAGTGGCACACTCCGATTCCTTGCCACTTACACTTTGACCACTCTTCAAACGATTTTTCGCGAAGGGATTGTCGAATATTTTTTTGAATATTCCAGTTTTGGATAAGATTTTTTTTCTTTTTTACTCCTCCAGGGCACGGAATCTTCGTTAAATACTTCCTTGATTAAACATGATCTTTACTTTACTTAAAAATGTCCTAAATAACATGTTGGACAAATGGGTACATTATTCTCTAATCATTTAGCTTGAATTGTGTAAGTTACTACACTCTACAAAATTATTCAACAATATTCATTTGTTTCGGGTTTGTTTTTTTCTGTTTTCATGATACTTCTCGTGTAGATCTTGTAACATCTTACAGGATATGACTTAGCTGAATAGCTGTATAACATTAGTATTAATAGTCCGAGAGCCAAGGCTAAGTGTGACTCATTTTGTACTACTCAAAAACCAAATTTTTATGAAAATATAACCTAAATTATAAAGAAAAAGCATAGTCAGGCAGACTATCCAGGCTTCACTCTGGATAGGCAATCCAGAGTGAAGCCCTTAACATGAATTCGCTCGCTCAAAATATTAGATAATCGCACAAATTCCAGTTTCCTTGCAATAAGTAGTTCCTTGTAGGTCGTGAACCATAAGGTTCACGACCTACAGGTTTGGTACGACCCTAGGTTTGGTTTGCTTGTGTAAACTATAAAGAAAAGACAATTTTTTAAAGCTGATAAAATTTCCTATAAAACGAGTGTTTTTTCATCAAAATCAGATAACTACAACTAAAGTTATGACGTTTGTTAAATGGCCAAAAAAATACACAAAAAGCCAATACTTTTCAAAGAAATTCCCTGACAGCATAAATTTACCATTTTCTTGGTGTTTTTGAAGAGCCATAACTGTGGTTGGGGTCATCTGATTTTGATGATTAAACACTCGTTTTATAGAAAATTTCATCACCTTTAAAAAATCTTCTCTTCTTATTTTGCACACGACTCACAGGGAACCACTTATTTTAAGAAAACTAAAATTTGTGCGATTTTACAAAAATTTGGAGCATGCGCAATCATATGAAAGACTTCACTCTGGATAGGCAGACTACGCTTAACAATTTAAGGTATATTTTCAATAACAATTGGTTTGAAGTTGTACAAAATGAGTCACATTTCTTTTAGGTTTGACTCTTGGACTAAAAAGAGTACGATACGAATATAAAGAAGAATGGCTGTGCTAGGATCGCCTCTGCAAGCCAATGGATGCAGACTCCCCCACTCGGAGCGTCCCCTGCTCTGCCACTGACTCTATATAAGTACACTCTACTCATCCCACCGTTTCACATAGTTTTACATATATTTCGCTTCTATCATTTTCCTGGATATACCTATCAAGGTAGGCAAAAATAATTTGTAAACATTTTATTCTTAGTTCAAATAAAAGAATAATTAACATAAGATTTTACTTCCTAGAAAGAAAGTAATGTCTTAATTACTTAATATATTATTTAAAAAAATATATTAAAGTTATCGTAAAAAAATTAAATAGAGTTACTAAAACAAATTAAAGAAAATAGCTTCACTATTTTTTTTTTTTAATATACAAAATTAAATAAAGATCATTTATAATAAAAAAAATGTTACATCTAATTTATTTTTTTAAATAAATTAAAACAATATTTTTTCACGCTTTTATTATAATAAGTTATTGTGGTTTTTATCATAGCGTTATTTGTCAACTACATAATTTAATATTTTATTAAAATATTTAAATAATTGATATTTATGATTTTATTTAATGTATCTCATTTTATGTAATGTGTATGAATAAGGATTTTGAAAAATGTATTTATTTACTGAGTAATTTTATTAATTTAATGAGTATTTAATAGTTGTTTATTATTAATAAATAAGTTGTTATTGTTTTTTTTATAATCAACATGGTCTATAATTCAACAATAATTTCTATTTCTGTTTTCTAATTTGTTATCTTTAGAATTATTTATATCTTCAACCAGTGACAAAACCTACCAAGTTACTAAAATTGTAGTAACTTTAAATACTTTTATCAATATTTTTTTTGTTGTAACAATAAAAAATACTTAAATTAAATACTTCGCATTAAATTAGAGCAGTAGAGCAGGCTCTAAGCTGAAGTAAAATTTAATTTTTTTTTTGTTCTAAGATTTATATGTTTTTCTTTTATGACACTCTGATTCTTTAAAATATTTTAATTTGTAATTTATTGTAACAACAAAAAATTAAATGAATTTTCATTTCCATGAAGATTACAAGATCGCTATTAAAAAAAGACTTTAACCCCCCCCCCCTCTTAATGGTCCCAACAACATTGTCTCATTCTTCCTTTAAAAATCCTTCTTTTATTTTCACTATAATCTTTACATTTAACAATCTTTCTTATTATTTAACATCCTTCTTTATTATATTTCACTATAATCTTACTTACTTCTATTTAACAATCTTTCTTTATTATTTAACATCCTTCTTTATTATATTTCACTATAATCTTACTTACTTCTATTTAACAATCTTCTTTATATTAAATCCTTCTTTATTATCTTTATTATTTTTTCTTATTATATTCTATAATCTTACTTACTTATATTTAACAATCCTTCTTTATTATTTCTTTATTATTTAACATCCTTCTTTATTATATTTCACTATAATCTTACTTACTTATATTTAACAATCCTTCTTTATTATTTCTTTATTATTTAACATCCTTCTTTATTATATTTCACTATAATCTTACTTATATTTATTTCATTTATTATTTTCAAATAAATTAGTTAACAATTATGTTTCAACTATTTCCACTTTATATCTTTTGTATTTTTCAATGTAGTTTGCTTCTCTCTATATTATTATAATAATGACTAGTAGCTATCCTTATAAGTTTTTTCCCTGTTTAGTCCAAGAAATAAACAACATATTATATTACATAAATAACTAATAAAGAATAAATAAATAAATAAGATAATAAATAATTAAATAAAATAAATAAATAAATAACATATTCCATGTCCTTTTATAAACAATGTTTATATAAAACCATATAAAAAGCGAACCCAAACGTGTTTAATTATTTATTAATTCTTATTAGGTATTATAAATTTTCATTAAAATATTTAGTAGTACTAATAGTAAAAATATAGATACGCTGGTTTGAAACGCTATATTTCTATATTTCTCTAGGTTATTTTTTGTGTTGTCTGTTGAAAGTTACTTCTCTTTGTCTTATATTCTCTTTTATTTAATTTATCAGGCTTTATCCTTAAAGCTTTTCTACATATTAGCCCAAGTAAATAAACATGTAGTTTATACCAAACAACTTAAAAGACAACAAAACTAAACTAAGCAAAAGAAATAAATGAGAATAAAATAACAAGAAAGTAATAAATACAGTATTTAAGAAGGTATAAAGACGTTTATCCATTCTAAATTATTTATTAATTACTTTTATATTTAGTTCTTTTACTTTCCTTATTCTTTTATTTAATTTACTACAACAATTTATCCTTGATATTTATCCTTTTTATTATTACAAGTTATTGAGTAAAAGAAGTCCAATTACGAAGTCCTGCAATAATTGTCGTAAAGTTATCTGTAATTATCCATTTGTTTTTATTATTTTCATTTTTTTATATTTTATTTTTTAGTTTTCTTTCTCTTACAATCACTATTTATCCTTGAAGTTTTTCCTTTTATTAGTACATGTGAGCAAGTAAATAAAACATGTCCTCCATAAACAGCTAATAAGGTTATAAAAAACCCGAACTAAAACAAGTATAATAAGTTATTAAGTTCGAGTAAATGATAGTTGTCGAGAGGGTGTGTTCCTGATTAAAATGCATAAAAGCAACCTCCCCAGATTAGTCAACGTTTCAATAGTTATCTTTAACAGCAAACAGTTTTCTTATACAGTCAGAATATATTAATTAGATTTGAACGCTGTATTGCGTCAGATTTGGATCTCTGCCATACTTGGGGTAATTTAAATATACAAATAAGACTTAAAAAGTAAATAGGTTTTATTGAGTAGGTCTCATATTATTTTTCCTTTATGACAAATAAGATATTTATGATATGATAATACGGGATTCAAGAACAGAACACGAGTCTAAGTGAGACTTATTTTACGTTATAACATAGGAATAACTCTTACATAATCTCAATTAATGGTCTTGAATATCGCCATATAAATATATATATATATATATAATATATATATATATATATATATATATATATATATATATATTATATATATATATATATATATATATATATATATATATATACATATATATATATTGCCAATGAATATATATAACATTGAACATATATTGAGATATATTCCTATGTTATTATATATTTTTTCTCTTTTAGATTTCCTTTTATTATATAATAATAGTCCTAGTATCCCCTTTTTCCTATACTCTCTTGTAAAAGATATACATCTTTAACATAGGAATATATCTCAATATATGTTCAATGTTATATATATTCAATTCAAATATATACAATCAATCTCAAATAATGCCTTCTTTAATGCCGCCTAAAATACCAGAAAATCTAACCTGACATTTTTAGAAGTGAAGATATTAAATTTAAAAAAATGCATACATTCAAGAAAAAAAATTGTTTGACTAAAATGATTTCTGATGTTGTCTGCAATGTTCTGAGACCAAAAAACTCCTGACCACAACTGTGGCTGATACATTTCTTGTATGGAACATTAATTAGTGGCCGCAAAGCGCCGCGTTTTCATGGTTTTTAATAAGTTAGATAAGGAAGCTTAGTTTGATACGGCAGTTTATTTCCAATAGAGGGGGAAAGGTAAAGTTAGTTGCGAATCAGTTATTTAAACTTCTGCATACGATTGCATTAAATTTAATGTTATTTAAGGAGTTTTAAGACAGTGGTTGCAAAAACCCGTGGTTTCAAAGACAGTGGTTTTAATTCCTGCTTAAATAAAACACATATATTTATTGACCAAAGTAGTAAATAAACCTATGGAACCAAATTGAAAAAAAAAATGTTTTACAAACAACCTCTTCGCCGTTGTTTGATTTCTCTCCTTTGTTGTTTCCTGAAATATATATATTATATATATATATATATATATATATATATATATATATATATATATATATATATATATATATATTATATTATTAATATATATATATATCTATAATTTATATATATATATATTAATATAATATAATATATATTATATATATATATATATTAATATATTATATATATATATATTATTATTATTATTAAAATTTCGTGTTTAAGTAGGATTTTACAATTTTTCCTACTTAACACTTCTTGGTTTACTGGATACGCGAAAAAAACCATGTCATATATTTAAAGTTTTTTATACTTTAAAGTTGATTGACTTCTAACTTAAACAAATTATAAGACAGAATATTACCTACTAATTGAACTAACAACCAACCCCATTAAATGTCAACTTGTTTGTTTTAATGAAAAACAAAATGTTTTTGAGTCATAGTCATGAGTTGTAGCGCGTGACGTCACAGTGTCTCGCATCGATGGGTGCACATCTTAGACAATGACCTCCAGTGTCTTGAACTCCAGTTTAATGGAAGAACTATTACGATTTTAAGTAAACTTAAGGTTGTAATGCTTAAGTGAGCATTAATTATTTATAAGACGGCTAAGGGCTAGGAACTCGGGCCATGTGATAACCACAAGACACAAAGTATTAGTTGTAAAATTAAAATTATTGTAATAATGGACTGGAATTACAGTAATGAATGCTGATAGTAATTATGGACTGGTATTACAGTAATGAATACTGATAGTAATTATATGGACTGGTATTACAGCAATGAATACTGATAGTAATTATATGGACTGGTATTACAGTAATGAATACTGATAGTAATTATGGACTGGTATTACAGTAATGAATACTGATAGTAATTATAGACTAGTATTACAGTATTGAATACTGATATTAATTAAGACTAATACAATGAAATGTAAAAAATTTTCAAAAGCTTATTTGGATTGTTTTAATGTTAAATGTGAAAGAGTTTAGGGAGGACACTTAAGAGATTGGATAAATTGACTCTTTTTAATGTTTACAGTATCTCACCCACTATAACGAACTATAACTAAGCTTTTTCTAAAAGAGAAATAAATAACCTTAAAAGACTAGATCATTATTTACATAGAATTAGTACCCTTGTCGAGCTCAGTGGTTTACAGAAATAAAAAACAAATTTAAAATAACTTACATTTAGCAAGGGTTCAGAAGCACATCCATTATAGGACTTGAGTTAATATATACTGCGCATGCCCTTTGAGAACATTAATAAATAGTAAATTTTTTCAGTCTCTTATATGACCTTCCTTTACACATTAGAATCTAATATGGAGACCAAAATAACAAATTTAAAACATTTGAAACATCAGTTAGTGATTATAATTGTAACCAAATATTTTTCGCTAGGACACCACAAAAAAGTCTCTTATCCTCCTTCACATCCCCAGTTTGTCTGATATGTGGGTTTTAATTTATTAACAGATTACCGGCCAACAACCAGTTACCAAAAAAAATCCAGTCTAAATTTTCCACAGAAAACCAAATGTTAAAAAGATTCAAAAGCATCCTGTCAACTTTTATATAGCGGTAATATCAGTTTGTAAATTAAATATTCAAGGTAAACGTGAAAACTTTTTCAAAATTAATGTAAATTAATTTTTTCTATAATTATAATACATATAAGTACCCGTGAATTCGTTTAATTTATTTATTCGTATTCTGCAGAGCCAATTTGCATGATGATTTACTGGCATGAAACAGTTTTTTTTCGCTTGGAATTAAAATAAAAATCAATTGTATTATCCTCAATTTTCGCTATTTTAGCTACATTTATAATAGACCAAGAGCCCAGGGGTGTTTTGTTTATAAAAAGTTTAATGGCTGGAACCGGTCTCAATTTTTCGTAAATATCTTCCTGAACAAGGATCTGCAATTCTGCCGACTCGTATCGGATGGGTGTCCCTGGCAGAACCTTTGACCCCTAATGTGCGTTCTGCCTGGGACACCCATCCGATACGAGTCGGCAGAATTGCAGATCCTTGTTCAGGAAGGTATTTACGAAAAATTAAACCAGTTTAATTTTTCTGTTGTATTTGTAAACAGTGCTTCTAAAGATAACCCTTTAATTATGCTACTAGTGAGGAAAACGGTATTTTGCATACGAGTGTAGATTTGCAGCCCGAGCGAAGCGATGGTTGTAGCGTAATGCGAGCAACGCAAAGACGTTTTACTCAAATGTTAAGTACCGTATCTCGATTGCTAGGTTTTAAAAAAGATGAGTAACGATAGTTAATTACATTATAAACTGCCTTTAGATCTCCGGTACCAAAGCGTTTCAGCTCGTGTATAATTTAGGCGGAGTATGTTCTTTATAACACACACTATCACTAATTTTTCATTTAGTCATCGACTTTATCAACTACTAAAAAGTTAATTATGAAAGGGAATCCGATATATCACAAATCTTCAACACTGGCAACACGTACTGATAAAACAAACTCACTGATAAGGGGTCACAGAAAAAAATTTTTCTTACTTTCGGCACTAGTGCAGAAAATGAAAGATTTTTATTTTTATTTTTGGCTAAAGTAAGGAAAATCCTACTACAACAATGCTATAACGAATTTCACTGCATATTAAAGTCAATATTACGAATTAGTCATAGATAAAAGTATTTTGCGCTGAAGTGAAAGGAAACTAACTAGCCTTTCTCCCAAAAATTTCAGTAATATATCCTTAAAGTAATTTTAAATTTAATAAAACTACAGTTTATACCCATAAAAAAGCCTTTTAAGGACTAATTTGATTTAACTTTAGATCAATACCTTTTTGGTCCTTCATACATCTTTTTATGTTATAATCGTCTTTAAAAACCTTTTATATATATCTAAAAAAAATATTTCTCAGATTACAATTATCCTCCTAGGCATTGAGATTACTACATCATTTTAATTTTAAACAACAACAACAGGGATACAAACAACAAAACAACAGGGATACAAAATAAGATCACATTTACATCCTTTACCCACAAAACAAGTAGATTAATTCTAGATTACAACAAGGAACTAACAAAAAAACCTTGGAGATGCCATTATAAATCTTTATCTTGACCGCAAACCACAGAATAGATTCAATTGTTAATTACAGGGTAATTTATGGATTTCACTTGGGGAATCATGAACTAAAATACAACAATGACTCATGAGTTTTTATTAAGTTATCACCGACAGAGTTTAGGGTAAAATTCTTAAAAAATAAAATGGAAAATATTTCTAAAGAATCAAACAAATTAAAGATAAACTTAGTTGTAGATTAGACTTGATGCTATTTGCGGATGATATAACTTTGCTAACTAAGACCTCTAATTTTACCTCATGTGCTAATGACGACGTTAAACCGAAACCTGTCGAAGCAAGAATCGATGGTAACTGATTCTTTAATCAGTATCATAGGCGTCTTATAGGGGTTTTAAGCTGGAAGATTACGCTAAATCATAGCCAGATAGCTGAATAGGCCCTCCCATTTAGGGTGATACAGTCCGTGTAGCAGGAATTCGACCTGCTTAATATTTCTTCTGCCATGAACCCGTTCCCTCTATCCACGATCTCCTAAATTCCTCAAATGTTCCTAAATGTCATCTTTCCAGCTCTTCCTTGACTTTTTAAGGACATTTGTCAGGAGGAATTCTTTGCATACAGCCAAACTTCCAGCATTCATTTCCTGAAGAAAGACTTACTCAAAGTCTTTGTAGTATATACTTTATTTTCCTAAATCCTACACTGTATCATCCTTCCTCCTGACAGTGAGCTAAACCTGAGAACCAAACATTCCTTAATTCAACTTCTAAAGAACTGCCAACAGACATAATATATCATTAGCTACCTTACTACCTGATAAATGCACATAATTGCACCTACAATCAAAATACGAGTTTGTGTCTGTAAAATCTCGCCAACAATCTATTTAACAAAAGCTATCTCAGCTATGGATTGAACCAACAGACATTTTAAACCGACAGATAAACTATGTAACTAAACTGTATTATTTAAACTTTCTTACATAACACGACCTAAAGAATTGATACAAACCGATAAAAAATAATGCGGGTACTTTCCCCGAGTTGAAGACACTGCAGTAGACTGACTATACAAGGAAGCTTTATAGATGTTTATCTCAAGGGTTAACAAAGTTTAATAAAGTCTGACAGCCAGACGGTACTTATGTAATAGACCTCATGACCCTCTATATGACTTAAACAAAACATTTACTCTTGAATTAAATCGTATAAATTATATTCTTTAACGTAAAATTTCTTTAGAATTTATGACATGACTTGAAAAGAAGTAAATAAAATTTACAATATTTTTCTTGTATATAAAATGTTAAACTTACTAGTATAAATAACAGTCATTAAAATTTATTATACACTTCTTTACAGGCGTGTCACAAGTAACAACCTTTAGAAGTTTTTAATTGACAAAAAGAGTCAGAAAGTTTACAATAATCTGTTTTGTATAATAAAGTGTAAAAAGTTTTATTTTAAGCGGTTACCCATCTAAGCTCTGACCTTGCTCGATACTGCTTAACTTTTATGATCAAACAAAACCTGTAGATGTAGATATACTAGCCGTACTGAAACGAAACTTAGTATTATTATTTATTACACAAAGAGCTATACAAACTTCAATTCAATTGCCTTATTTTCGGATTTATTGTTATTTTATATTTTACAATTTTTTAAAAACCGTTTAAAAGTCATTTGATAGAAATTCAACTGATGCTGATAATGAGATGCAATGTAAATTTGGTGTTGCGTATATTCTGAAGACAAGCGAAGTGACGAGGAATTGTTCCGACGAGGTGCCCTGCACCCAATATTTGTTCTTCAATCTAACCATAATGTGCAACAGCACATTAATAATAATAATGCCCGTTTTAGGGCCTTTCAGCCCTTCAGAGTATTCGACCTGCGGGAACCACCTCGGGTGGGTCACATCAACTATGCTCAAAGAAAAGCTAAAGTTGGCGAAATCTTTTTACATCAAATTCTATTTATAAAAACTGAGAGCATAGCCCAGGCTGTGAACCCAAGACCTACAGTGCCGAAATCTAGTACTATACGACCGCGGCTACGGAGGCAGATGCAACAGCACATTATGGTTAGATAATAATTTAACAAATATTTTTGTTAAATAAATGCAGTTGAGTTTCTTTATGGAAAGATCAAATAAAAACGTCCTCGATATCATTTAGACGATGTTTCATAACCGAGTAAACCAGTTTGGTTTGATCTTTTGACATTTTCATAGCTGCTTCCGACAAACTATACATCAAACAACTTAAATCACAAATTACTCAATCCAGATAAATAACATTTGAATAATCAAGATAATTTACTCAAATGTTAAGGTAAAATATGACTAACACCACACTGTACTTTAAATTTTATCTATAATTACTTTGACCATCAATAATTATTTTATTTAGCATTTTTACTTTATACACCTATACATTTATTGTGATATATTATCTTTTATTTGATTTTTAGTCTCCTTCTGCATTGAAGGAGGTGAATATTTTCACCTTTTTTAAGTTCAACATTGTAATTTAAAAAATATTAACGTCTAAAAACAAATATAAGTTCAAAATGAAAGCAATATCTATCTTATATGATTGGGTGGACTCAAGTATTTCTAATAGCATTTTGAGAAGGTGGAATACAACATGCCTGAATACAGCCATCTCCTATGGCTTAACCTTACTTTTTAAAATTCCGCATAAGTCATCTCATATACTTACGTATGAATGTATGTATGTATATATATATATATATATATATATATATATATATATATATATATAATATATATATATATATATATACCATATTTATAGCAAGGCTTAAACATCTCAATTTTTCCTTAGCGGATGTATGTCACTATTTATTTTAAGTTGCAAATTTTTAATGTTTTATATTTGCACCCAAATTATACATAAATTCCTGTCATAACTTTAGTTTTGTTTCCGTTACAGATGCGCGGAGCGGTGGTAGCTCTTGCTGTTATAGTAGCAGTAGTCTACGCTGCAGACAAAAAGAAAGAAGAAGAGAAACCAAGAGAAAAAGTTTACTCAAGACTCATCCCTGCTGATGTTCTGAGAGGTAAGAAAACAACCTCGTCTCTATTACGATATCAGTATGTCGGTCGTATCGATGTGCTAAAGATTGTATAAAATCCTCACGCGTGGTGATTTGACCACAACATGGTAAATACCAAGCTATCAGCACATGGTTTTATCCACCAAACTGGTTAGGTTTGGTTAAAATAATATTTAGTTTCCCTAAAAAGTTATTAAATAAAGCAATATCCATAAAATTGGCCCCCTCGTGGTCAGTATTCATACAGACTTTTGACACAGCAAAGGTCTGGTCGCGTCCCAGGTTACGTTCTCAGTTTGTATAAGATTATCGTTCAAATAAATTGTCACCAAGTTTAGAATACATTTGAAGCGCAAGATGTCAGAAATGTATAAGTTGATTCAATTCTATATCAACAAACCAAACGCATTCGGAGGTTATAACCTGAAGAACTCAAATGAGCAGGTTAAATCAGGAATAAGTCAGGTTATAACCTTACTTTTTTTTTGATTGTCGTGTGACGTCATTGCAGGAATCAGTATAGGCGGTTAACATTGAAAATTGACTATTTATTCCTGCGATGACGTCAATTCCGGACTATAACCTAACATGTCAAAACATTGATTTCATTCATAAAACTCTCTAATTGAATCACCTTACAAACTCTATCAGCTTGCTTGTTGCGTAACGTTTGACACTACCACCTGGGGTAGTTACTGCAGGGGTTATCCCTGAAGGTCACGTTACGTTTTGAGATTTATCTCAAAGCTTTCAGCGGTTTTATTCACATAACTGGTTGGATGGAACCAAAAGAAGAATTCCGTTCCATAAAAAGTTATTATACAAGACAATACCCATAAAAATGCATATAAGACGTAAGAATAAGTAATTAGTTTAATGATGAACCAACAAAAGAAGGGAAACAAGAAACAAATACGGAGTGAAAGGCAAAATCGAGCATTTAAATTTTAACATTTAATGCCAACATCTTTTTCCTCTAGTAAGGCATATCAATAAGATTTGATAAAATTTCATAGGTTTTTATACGATAGAAGGTTTCGAAAAATAAAACTATCTACGCTACTTCATTCTAGACGGAATTTAGAAAAGTATGAATTTATCGAGAGGATAACTTATATTTTTAGAATTGCTCAGATGGTTGCTAAGGTGGTTCTCAAAGAGCAAAATGTTATTATGGTTTTAATTTTCCTCATTTTATATAGTAAAATTATTGTGTTTCCAAAAAAAAAATCGTTCCGGGATGTCACCGGAATTATCCGTTTCAGGTCTTTTTCCGACCTCCTAAGTAGTTTGTGTCAGTTACCATCGTATCTCTCAGTTTATGCTAGAGAGTTGAAACTTTGTACAAAATCAGTCTATAATATCGGGAAATTAATAGAACGAAACAAGACGACAAGAACAAGAACGACGAAACAAGAACGACCTAACAAGAGGTCGAAAGCGCTCTGCTTTAGTTTTAATAAAATCTATAACTGTGGAGAGACTTTCCATTCTTTCGTTCTATTACGATGGAGTCCATTTATGCTCATTCTCAAACATCGGGAAACTATTTTTACGACGTCATTACCCCGCAATAATGTAAGGAAAAAATTAATAAAAAAAACGAAAAAAACTTTCGACAAATTATTAAACGCGAATTCGATGTGAAGAGGAAAGTTTTTTTTTAATTTAATTTACGCCTATAAGCAACATCCGTGCATAATATTTATACATGTACTGATAATGTATTCATTTATTTGTATTTTATTGTATTCTTATGACTTATTATTAATATCGTGCCAACCATCTACTTTATTAGTGAATCTTGTCAAAGAAATGTTGTTGAAAGACTTTAACTACTCATTTAAAACGTGCAGTTCGTTTTTACGTCGACAGAATAAGTTAAGTTTTACCGCATTTAAAATTATACAATAATGCATAAACTCTGTGTAAACTAATGCTAAACTTCCTCGTAGAATTAGTTTGGAAGAGAAAAATCTAGCTTGATCACGGAAAACTTAAAATAAAATCTTGCTCTAACCAATTAAATATTGAGTTGTAGATTTCTAAAAAATAAATTAATTTTTAATTACATATTAGTCATAGATAGGTTTTAGATCGATTATTATACAGCCTTACAGCTCATAACTTGTTTTATGCGTTGATTTTCATCTTATTAACAAAGAAAGGTGTAGTCTGTCTTATTAAATTTTATTGGTAATAAAATGTTATTTTACTATTAATATATAATATAAAGCTATAATCATGTATTTATAGCCCCATAAGTTCAATTTAATTTCTACAACAATCAGTCAACATATATTCGAACCTTTTTTCCATCAACAGAATCTCGTTAATTCTTGTTTTATCTTCCACCATAACTAAATAAATTTTCTTAATTTTCATGATATTCGTATTTTTTATCTAATGCCTTTACAATATAAATTATATTTATTCCACAATATATTGTATTGGGAGTAATATCTTAACTCACTCAACATTTTTGTTTATACATTACTTGTTAAAGAAATGTCGAAATAAAGATGAAATTAATGCAGCTAAAAAACATCAGATTTAAATTATACTCGTAATAATCTTGGCTGAACAAGCATCTATTGTTGTCTCACGTTTCATTGTTCGATTTAAAACAAATGCAATAGTAGTTCGACCAGTAGGTTACCAACTTTCTTTTGTTTAAAATGAAGTAAGAAACGATTTTAATTAGTATGACTCAAAAAAAAGAACTTGAGACATACAAGGACGCCTTGTTAGGGGTAAGAGTGACCGTAAGACAGCAAGGTCACTTACTTGGTCACCACCTGATCACTACTTGACGGTAACAATGGAAAATTTCGGTTTCAATCCCTTGGTATTATTTAATTAAAAGAAAGTTATGACATAACTAATTATTACATAATCTTGTCATATAAATTTCTAAAAAATATAGATATTTTATAAAGGCACTGCACACCTTCTTTACGAACTAAACTTATGTTTTAAAAGTCACTTACAATCTCCGAACAATTATTTAATAAATAAAGTAATAATAAATAAAGTCTTTATTTCCATCATGAATAAAAAATTAACAATAGGATAATGTCAAATCAATAAATAAAAATTAAAAATGTAGTAAGAAGACTTAAAATTTAAGTTTAAAGAAATCATCACTTTTATACAGTGGATTAGTGATGAGAATATCCTTGATCTCCTTTTTAAATTTTTTACATTTAAATTTTAAAAGATTAAAATTTTAAAAGATTTTTACTTTTTAAATTTAGTACAGGTTAAAATAATAGTATATTATGCATTACTTGTCCAAAACTAATACATTGCTTGTGAGCAGGAACAATAAGATCAGATAGGGAGTGTGCCAATTGCGTTTTGCTAACATATATTGCTATGTTAATTAATTAACATGTGCTATGTATAATTAATTTACTTCTAAAGTGCACTAGATTATAATTTGAAGAAAATTTTAAACCAGTTATTTTTTTATTTTACCAACAGCAATTGATAGTTTATTCAGTACCCCATTAAAACACATATTATATTAAGTATATAAATAGTTCATACGATAAATTTTAGATAATGAATATAAAAAAACACTTATAAAAAATTAAACTTAATAAAAGAAAAAAAAACAAATTCTAAAAAATAAAAATAAAAAATGGAATGTTGCAAAAGGACTAAAATAAGTAAAAGAATGCACAAGGCCTAAGAAATAAAAATAATTTGCAAAAAATTTCACATACATAAAAAAATCGAAGATGTAACGTAAAAAAACTTGAATGTTAAGTAACCTATAACTTTTAATGGTCAAGATTGGATTCATGCCAAAATCCATTTGGAAAAATATTTTTAACACATCATGTTTTTAGAAAATGTCATAAAGATGGGAAAAAGAAGATAACCAATTGGCATTTCTTTGCTTATTTGATATTTTTTTAGAGGTTTTTACAAGAACATTGAGAAAAACGCAAGTTTTATGTTAATTGGGAAACATGTATCTAATAAATAGAATATGCCAAGAAAATTGAAGGTAACTTTAATATGTATAAACTTTTTATGTCATCACACAAAAAAATTAATGGAAGGTATTTCAAAATCCTTTTTTAATATTTAAGAAAAAATGTAAAGCCTAAATTTAAAAAAAAAATATTGTTGCTACAAATAATTTAATTCATTAATCAAATTATTTAATTATTCATTTATTATTTCCATTAATATTAATTAAATTAATGGATAACCTTTTATCAAGAAAACAAGAATGATATAAAATGTATTTAACAACCTAATATTACAAAGTCCTAACTATTATTAAATTAATTTTATTTAATTTATTTCTCTGAAAAAGCATATTAGCGTGTTTAACCAAAAATTATAATTACATAATGTAAATTACTATTGTAAATACGTCGAAATTAGATGCATTTGTTTACTTAAAATAAGGGATACAAAAATATATGATATAATTTTGGATACTGATTTAGAACAAGCTGTATCGTATGCTATGTTTTCATAAAATAAATGATGTTGGATGCTGAAATTAAAAATTAGAATTCTAAACAAGGTGACACATAACAAAGGATTAGGCAGGGTACTGTTAAATTACTGTTTGTTATATTATAATCACTAAAAGTTAATTGCTATACTAGACTGAATTCACGGTTCTCTGTACTTCCTTCCAAGTCAATTAGGTTAAGGTTAGTTTGTATGGAAAATAGAAAAATAATAGCTTAAATACAACCCTATACTTTGAGGACCTTAAAAGAAATTATAAAATAAATAATAATCAGTTATAGACCAAGAGCCCAGGGGTGTTTTGTTAATCAAAAGTGTAATGGCTGAAACCGGTCTCAATTTTTCGTAAATTCCGTCCTGAACAAGGACATGCAATTCTGCCGACTCATATTGGATGGGTGTCCCAGGCAGAACGCACTTTAGGGGGTCAAAGGTTCTGCCTGGGATACATCCGATACGAGTCGGCAGAATTGCAGATCCTTGTTCAGGAAGGTTTACGAAAAATAGAGACTGGTTCCAGCCATTACACTGTTACACTGTTTGTTAACTTGGGTGGTAAATTTGACCTGTAAAGTGCGTTCTGCCTAGTTTCGACCTAAAAATAGAGTAATAAATCCATACTTAACTAAAACCAAAACAGAGGGACGCCCATCTGATATACGAGTCGGCAGAATTGCAGATCCTTGTTCAGGAAGGTATTTACGAAAAATAGAGACTGGTTCCAGCCATTACACTGTTTATTAACTTGGGTGGTAAATTTGACCTGTAAAGTGCGTTCTGCCTGGGACGCCCATCCGATACGAGTCGGCAGAATTGCAGATCCTTGTACAGGAAGGTATTTACGAAAAATAGAGACTGGTTCCAGCCATTACACTGTTTGTTAACTTGGGCGGTAAATTTGACCCCTAAAGTGCATTCTGCCTGGGACACCCATCCGATACGAGTCTGCAGAATTGCAGATCCTTGTTCAGGGAGGTATTTACGAAAAATTGAGACCGGTTCCAGCCATTACACTTTTTATTAACAAAACACCCCTGGGCTCTTGGTCTATTATATTATTGGTGTTTAGAGTCTTGGAGCAATTGAGGAGTACCTTTGCGGGAACCACCTCGAGTGGCTCATTATCGTGGGTTAATGACGTCACAAATACTACATAAAATAAACCGTTCGAAAGTTATTGTGTCGCTTAGAAAGGTCTGGGAAAAAAATTGCATACATAATATAATTATATATATATATATATATATATATATATATATATATATATATATATATATATATATATATATATATACATACTTGATCAGTAAGTCACCCCTCCTTCTGAAATCCACCCCACCCCTATTCTCCTTCATGACCCCAACCTCATAACCTCTTTTTTCTTCAAAAATTCGCTAAAAGAGAAAAGTGAGAATCAAACACGCGTTTAAACTTACTTTTATTTTTTTTAACACAATCTACGCACATTTCACTAAACACATTTCAAACAAAATGCTATATGTTTTGATACAGTGTACACTGTGTTAAAATAGTAAAATTAAGTTTAAGGTTTTTAGTAAATTTTCATCAAAAATGATGATTATGAGGTTGTTTGACGACAGAGGTAGTAAATTTTCATCAAAAATGATGATTATGAGGTTGTTTGATGACAGAGGTGGAATTGATGGTAGGGAATTGATTCCTCTTGTTTATAGACAAACAAGTTAAGTGTAATAAAATGTTTGCATGCTTTAGTTTTTGCGTTAATTTTAATCAGAACAAAGTTATCTCTATTTTAGGCTATATATTAAAAAACAGTGTGTGATAGATTTGGGGTCTTTTTAAAGCTCTTTCAAACGGTTCATGATTGAAAAAAGTATAATTGAAGGTATCCTATTTAACATTCATGGTTTAATCGATTATCTATTCGATAGAAAAAAGAATCGATTTAGGTCGATTGTTAAACGGTTCGATGAAGCACCCGATTCCAGCTTTTAAACAGTTTTTTAAATACTAATAGGAGTGTTTGAAAAAAAACTTTAAATGATGAAGTAATTTGAAATACGCATACGACGGGATGCGGACGTTTGCGACATACGACAGTTCTTTACAGTCGAAACTAGTCAAACATTACGCAACCTTAAGCTTTACTATAATGACATACTAACACATAAAGGGTAATTTCAGGATGACGCACCAATACGTAAATATTTTTAAAGTACGCCTTCTAATCTTTAAATAAATTTGAAAGAAGCCAACCAACCCACTTTAACTGATGTAATAGTCGACTTAAAAAAAACTTTAAAACCCAAAATTTATCAAATCAAAAGACATCTTCTAATTTAAATTCAGTGCGTTTCAACTTACAAAACTTTACCATTATAGCATTCAAAATATTTTACCATTTTACATATATACATCGATTATTATATTGAAAACAATACTGTTTCAATGTTTATTGTTTGGTAAATTTGTTTATTCATTGAAATAATAAAATCACAATTCGAATAAAAAAAATCAAATAAATCAAATAAAAAAAACATTAGGAATAAGTAGGTACGTATGTTAAGGAATTAAAATAAAATAAAAATCTTACAAAAGAAAGACTTTTGTAATATATAATATTGTAATACTATATATTGTAATATATAGTTTCTTCAATAGATAATTTTTATTTATAATTTAAGTTACAAAACCATCATGATATAAATTTTAAGTGACCTACTCTACTTTTAATCTAAATTGAGAGAGAGAAAATGTGCTTCGATCTTAATTATTATTATTTATGAATATATTTCAAGTATTTATTAAATTATTTATTGCTAAATAGTGGTTTGGTAATGAAATTTAAAGTGGTAATAGGAATTAGATAGTGTTAAGTAATTATAAGTTAAAATTAAGAATATTTCACGATAAGTTTATAAGAACTGAGGCCTATTTTAATATCGAAATAAAGATCGCAATAATAAATTATTATTAAATTGTGTAAGCTTTATTAAAAGATTTACGTAAATACGGAATAATTTTGGTTTGGAATGAAAGAAACCAAAAGTTTTTTTTATCTTTTAATCTATTTCGCAGAGCAGAAAATGTTATAAGTTCAACCTCCATCGACATTTTTAAAATCAAGGATCATTAAAATGCGGAAATGGATAATAGGTTAAAAAGATACCGTGCCGTATTTTGTTTCTCTGTATTAGTCAGTTTTAAAGGTTTCATTATATTCTTACTTAGTTTATGAGTTTTAAGTATTTAATCCTTAACAATATTAAAAGTATAACAAAAAACTTTAAGGGCATCTCAATTAATTTTAAACTCAAAAGTCCCTTAACTTTCCAGAAAATTTGTGGTAACAGGATCTTGGCTTTGAGCCCCCCCCCCCTCCTTGGCTTTTAAGCTTATCTCCCCCCTATTTCAAAATTACCGTAATTCAGCGTCCGCGGTCAAGCCCTAGCTATTGGAGTGGTCACAAATACTTTACACAGAGTGAATATTCTATTATTTACTCTCGACAAGTCTTGGGACCTAATTTAAATCGTGATATGACCTAGGAATCTTTCTCTAGAGAGAAAAAAAACCTTAATTTCGAGTAGGAAATTTTCCAACTCGACATCTTCCCTCCCTTGAAATGTAAATAAATATTGATAACTCACCCAATCATCTGATGATAGAAGGTTCCGATTACGTGTGAAACCGAATTACATGGGTCGAAACAAAGTTAACGCAAAACATCAGTTTAACGAATCGAACTAGATCGCGGCCACAAAAAAATCCGGCCATGCTATCGCGGCCGTTTATCTAGAAAATATGCGATGTACTTAATCATAGTGTAAAAACATTGCCCACTAACAAACCACTTAATAATGTATTAAAGTAAATAGGAATGAAACGAAAATATCAATAAAGTGTAAAACCGGGTACGTTCGGGAAAACGAACCGTATGTATGTCTTAAAACACGAGCGCCGGATGACAAACTGAACAGTTTTCGTAAATGTTTCGTAAAATAAAAACTAACTTTTTAATATTAAAATTTTAAAAGTGGTTTATGCTTCTGTTTTGTGAAAGTAATTTATAAAATTCAATCTTTTAAACTAAGCTAATTTATACTACGTTTTATTTCATTCATTTTAAGTATTTTTTTTTATGTAAATTATTATTTTCAAATAAAATCTAAACAAAGCTTTATTATTTATTTTGTTTATTTTATAGCGGGAAGTTTAAAAGCAATAATTATAATATGGAGTTTAATATGTAAACTATATTATTTTTTTTTCTCAACAGAAATTAAGTAGACAATACTATTTATATACTTTTAAGAAAATAGATAAGATATATGTATTGTTAGCTCTTGATAGCTTTTCCAACACTCATAAGAATGTCCTGTTTTGGACCCCATTCGAACTTAGGCATAGCTTAAGCGTTATAGTTGCCAAATAAGTGGTTCTTGCGAAAACAAAATTATTTAATAGACAAGCTAGAGTCGATGTAGCAACATCATATGGAGGGACGCTTAAATAATTGTAAAAAAGGCAGTAAATGTTTAACTGAACGGATTTTTCCTGTTTTAGATTTCCCTGGTATGTGCTTTGCTTCAACAAAATGCGCAACTATTGAGCCTGGTCAGGCTTGGGATTTGACACCATTCTGTGGAAGATCTCTCTGCGTTAAGTCAAAGGAAGACGGAAGGCTTCTTGAACTCGTAGAAGATTGCGGACCTCTCCCCAAGGCCAATCCTAAGTAAGTATCTAGGAAGGATTCAACGAAACAATTTTATAGATTATTTTAATGTATCTTTTGAAATTTGTTATCAAAACCGTAAGACAATGACAGAAAGTTAATACTTTCTCAATTTGGCGTTATCATAGACTACTAGTCAATAAAATAGTAAATTCACAAGTAAAAGAATAAAAGCAGTCAATAGAAAAATTGCAATTCGGTTTGGATGCTAACTCAGGTATCCTCGCCAAATACTACCCGTAGAGTTAAAGAAGTCTTTGCACAATCATCCAAAGTAATCAAAGTACACCTGATACCGGACCACCACCGGTGTTACCACCTGGTGATACTTAATAGTATCATTATGTGGTTTTTTGTGTGTTAGTTAAGTCACTAAATGCCCTATATTAGCTGACCGTAATAAGTAACCATATTAAATTTCTTGTTAACCGGAGAAAAAAAATAATTCCAGACTATTTCCTTAAATGCTAACTCCCTTCTTTTTAGAAAATGGTATTATAGAGTTTATTCAATTTAATTTTATAGTTATAGAATAAAATAACACTTGGTCATAATAAGTTGACAGCGTGAACCAATGAGGTTAGTCCTAAATGTTAAACCACGCCCACAATTTCGTATTGAATCAACCTCATTGGTTTCCCAACACTATTTTCCCACGCTGTCAACTGATTACACGCTGTCAACCAGTGTGGTATACTATAAGCTATGCGACCTAATTTAATCTTTTGATTATCACTGCAATCAATTATTAAAGCTATACGGAAGAAATAAACTAAAGATTGCATAAATTAGAACACTTGATATTAGAAATTCAGTTCTACCCTGCATAGTACTCATCTGAAGAAGTACCAACTGAACAACACAAGAAAATTGAACAGTATTTAATTTAACTAATTTTGTGTATTATTTTTTCAGATGCAAACTTTCAGAGAAGACCAACAGAACCGCTCCCTTCCCTCACTGCTGCCCTGAGTTCGATTGTGAACCCGGTGCGAAATTAGAATACCCCGAAATTCCTCAGGCTGCTCCTGCCCCAGCAGCAACTGGAAAATCAAAAGCTTAACTACTTTAAACTCTAAAAACAAATTAAAATCAAATTGTCTGTTTAGAGTTTGAACAACACCTTTAATTTTTTTAGGAGAACGCTTTGAAATCATAATCGAATAAAATTTTAAATCGAATTTATTTGGCTATGCTTTTCAAAATATTAGACTGAAGCCTAATAAAATTAAGGTCTGAGGCTTATCATCGTCAAATGGAATCACCATTTTGATTGTCTGAGTAAATAAATGAAAGCAGCTAAAATTATCAAACAATTTAACATCCAGGAAAAATGAAAATGAAGAAAGTCAAATTAGCTGTAACAATCAACACCAGCACCAATTGCTCAGCTGAAGGAAATAGCTTCATCTAAACGTGACTTGGATACCTGTGATACCGGCTTTACCACCAATTAAATTTTTAAGTACCTATTACCCCACATCACCAGGATTTCAATTTCATTTTAATTTCTTTTTAAACACACAATTCTTTTATTTTTATTTTTGCAGTTTTTTCAACATTTTTTGCTCTTATACCTTATCAAAATCTTTAATAACTTATACATAGAATTATTTGTATATTTTTTAGGTTTTCAATTTTTTTTTAATAAATTTTTTTTCACATAAAGATTATTTTATTCTAACATTTTATATCCTTTGAGTTAAAAAGTATTTGGAGAGGAAAGGCCATTATAAAAACACTACGGTTTAAAACTTCTACTAAAACTAAGTCTTCTGTTTTCTTTATAAAGGAAATTAATAAGTTTAAAATTGAAATGACACAACATAAAAAGAAACTAATAACCTAATAGGCCTCAAAGATTGGCCTTATGTATTCCAATCTGATTAAGATACTGTAAACTTCAGTTAGGATCTCACTAAAGGAAATTTATGACTTCACACATTTTTTATGTCGAAAATACCAAAAATTGAAATACTACAGTGTGATTATGTTTAATTCTACTGCTCCTTAAAGAAGTTAAAATCAAAATCCATAGTAAAAATAGGTCCTTGAAAAAAATATGAAGAAAATAGACATTGAAAATGTTTTCCCACTAAAACTATAAGTCGAACACCATAAAAAATATTGCTAATGTAGAGAGGGTCTAAATAACAGAATTTCACTACGTCAAACATACATTTCTAAATACTCTATTATGGACTCCCTCCATAACTTCGTTTATGTTTTTAAGTTCTTATGAAGGTACATTCAAGTGTTAAAGCCTTCCTTTGTATAAATATAATACAGAGTTTATTTTTATTCCTTTTTATAACCTGTTCTATTTTTTTTAATATATTTAAGATTATATCTAGCCTAATACAATGAGTAAAAGGTAACAAAGCAAACACTTTAAAAGTATCTGTTTCCTTCTCTTGTTACTTTCATTTTGCTGGAAAATTTGTTTTATTGCATAAGAGGTTTTCCTACATTTATCAAACTTTTAAGAAGATCATTCATTAAAGCACATTTTGAATCAGAAATAAAATCAAATGATAAATGGTAATACAAATTGGGTAATGAATCTTATCCGAGGATGCTTTTTTTACAACATGACTCATTGATATACTTTTGTGAAAATATTTAGTGGAATAAATATGTAAGAATTCCTGCCACATTTAGAACTCACCAGCTGGAGAAATAAATACTATTACTCATCTCTGTCTAATAACTTCAGTTTAAATAATATATATATAATTAAAATTTACAATACTGCAGTCCTATTAATAATTTATTTAATAAATACCAACATGGTAACACAAAATTATCAATTTTGTGTTACTATTTTTAATTTGATTGAGTTTTATTTTGTGCGATTGATTCAATCACCTGAAGATGCTGAGCTTCTCTCAGTGAAACCTTGTGATAATTATAAAATTAATTAATATTATTATAGGGCTTCAGTCTTCGTAAATTTAAATATTAACAAGACCAAGAAATTTACTCTTTTAGTTTAAATAGTCTGTAAATTAGCTTGAACTGAATCCAACAACTTACATAAGCTTCTCTAAAGACATTAACTGTGATTTTTATACATCCTCAAAATGAACTTTTTGTTTAAGCTCATTAGCATATCTTACCTTGCCTGTTCTTTAAATTGTATTTTGTCCATAAGCAGGCATTGTTTTATTGTCTAGAACAGACATGGTTAAGTACTTTTTATTTAATTTTTGACTTTTTCAGTTCCTTAAGCACCAGTGAACTTTGAGTTCCTCAGGCACCAGACCAAGGCCTACTATATCTACAGGCCTATACATTATCCCCACCACAAGCAACAATGGCGGCGGAAGTAGACGGTTTTACCTCTAACGCGTCTTTTTTCTCTACCTTGCATGACATTTTGTTAATTTGTGGCCGAAATCGGGGGGCCAAATTAATATGACCAAGATGATCGTAAAGGTAACGGATAGGGCTATCTGGCTATGTACTTGATTTGACCAAATGTCCCGGTTTCGCCATTTTCCAGGCCAATATATTATAGTGTTACAGTTTTAAATTACGAAATTCGTCATTTTAATATTTTGAATACGGGTAACCTAAAACGGTCAAAAATAATGAATATTGAACGAAAAAAAAGTTACCGTCCCAGCTGAGTCAATGGGTCAAAATTGCGTCTAAAGATAAAAATTGACCTTTGAGACAATTGAGCTAACTCGGTTAAAACTAATCATAGAAAGTTGAGACAGGGTTAATTTTGTTAGAAATAAAGTATATTAACTTTCCCTAAATGCATGTTTTCACAAAATATTTTCAGGTGACCCATTTATTTCGAACCAAAGTTGACAGATAATTTTTACAAACTTTAAAATTAAATTGCGGGAAAACGGTACGAGATAGCGAATTCGTTTCAATGGGCACCATACCCTACTTTGAAGAGATCTACAAGGATATGCCATCATTTTTCTTTTTCGACTAATGTACCCGACGGGAACCACCATTTTTTGTATTTATTTCTCTAATACGATTTTCTTAACATTTTTTGGGTTCGGGCGAAGTATCTTTCCTAGCTGGTTCTTCATCTCACCCAAAAAAAAAACCAATAAATATTATAATATATGTCTTTTTATACATATACATATATATATATATTATATATATATATATAATATATATATATATATATATATAATATATACATATATATATTAGGGTGTAGGAGAAACAAAAACGTTTACATGATTTACATGATTGGTCTCCATATTAGTTTAGTAGTGATGAGTGGGCACAAATGAGACAATAATCTTTAGGTGTTTTCACTTATAACATGAATATGCTCAGCATGGAGCGAAATATAGTTCTATAAAACAATAACACATTGTCTCATTTGTGCCCACTCATCACTACCAAAAACGTTTACGTATGGCATAGCGTTAGAACAGTTAAAAAAATATACATAATAAATATAAATAAACTATATGAAATTCATCCGATGACAATGCACTTATCAGCGAAATTTTTAAGCGAATATAACGCTTCATAACTAACTGGCTAACTTACGCCAGTATAACTTTACTGGCTCCTCAACACTATTTGCCAACTGTCAACTGATTTTAGCCGTGTGCCAATATATAACGCTATGCCATACGTAAACGTTTTTGGTAGTGGTGAGTGGGCACTAATGAGACAATGTATTATTGTTTTATAGAACTATATTTCGCTCTATGCTGAGCATATTCATGTTATAAGTGAAAACACCTAAAAATCAAAAATCTATTATAAGTAAAACTACATAATAAACAGAGAAGTCAATAAAACACACTCATGCTGTTTATTATGTAGTTTTACTTATAATAGATTTTTGATTTTTAGATGTTTACACTTATAACATGAATATGCTCAGCATGGAGCGTAATATAGTTCTATAAAACAATAACACATTGTCTCATTTGTGCCCACTCATCAGTACTAAACTAATATGGAGACCAATCATGTAAATCATGTAAACGTTTTTGTTTCTCCTACACCCTAATATATATATGTATGTATGTATAAAACAGACATATATTATAATATTTATTGGTTTTTTTGGTGAGATGAAGAACCAGCTAGGAAAGATACTTCGCCCGAACCCAAAAAATGTTAAGAAAATCGTATTAGAGAAATAAATACAAAAAATGGTGGTTCCCGTCGGGTACATTAGTCGAAAAAGAAAAATGATGGCATATCCTTGTAGATCTCTTCAAAGTAGGGTATGGTGCCCATTGAAACGAATTCGCTATCTCGTACCGTTTTCCCGCAATTTAATTTTAAAGTTTGTAAAAATTATCTGTCAACTTTGGTTCGAAATAAATGGGTCACCTGAAAATATTTTGTGAAAACATGCATTTAGGGAAAGTTAATATACTTTATTTCTAACAAAATTAACCCTGTCTCAACTTTCTATGATTAGTTTTAACCGAGTTAGCTCAATTGTCTCAAAGGTCAATTTTTATCTTCAGACGCAATTTTGACCCATTGACTCAGCGGGGACGGTAACTTTTTTTTCGTTCAATATTCATATTTTTGACCGTTTTAGGTTACCCGTATTCAAAATATAAAATGACGAATTTCGTAATTTAAAACTGTAACACTATAATATTTGGCCTGGAAAATGGCGAAACCGGGACATTTGGTCAAATCAAGTACATAGCCAGATAGCCCTATCCGTTACCTTTACGATCATCTTGGTCATATTAATTTGGCCCCCCGATTTCGGCCACAAATTAACAAAATGTCATGCAAGGTAGAGAAAAAAGACACGTTAGAGGTAAAACCGTCCACTTCCGCCGCCATTGTTGTTGTGAGATGTATAGGCCTGTAGATGTAGTAGGCCTTGACCAGACCTAGGACTAAACAAACTCCTTGACACATATTTTTTGAATAAACATCAGTAAAAACAAAATAAACAAACATAAAATCTAAACATTTTAAGGGTTAAAAAAGCCAAAAAAATAACGAAAATAAAAATATACTCTGGCCAAAATATTTGATAAACATAACTATAATAATTAATTTTAATACTAAATTAACACAGTACCATTACAACAATCTTTCTTTCACACAGTATTAGTTTTTCAAGTATGTTCTTTTAAACAAATATGGTAAGTTAACAAAACAAAGAAGATGATAAGAAATATGTTCTACCTTTTTAGTCATTGATTAGTACTGAAATCAAAAATTGAATAACTATATGGAATGAAATTTACATGATATATCTATTTATGTCAATAAGTCATTCTTTCATTCATATTAAGATTTCAGCTGAGACCTGTTTCTGTAAAATTCCTTCATATCTTAACATTTTACCATTTCAGAAGACTTTGAGGTACATCGGATAGCAATATACTGTGAACAACATTTTGATATTAAATAATTTTACCGAAACAGGATTCTAAAGTTAAGTCATAAGTAGTCCAACAACTAAGTCCATGAAAATGTTCATGAAGGAAGAAAAGTCAGGCCCAGGAGTAAAGAAATGGCTTCACTCCCAAATACAAAACTTGTTATTCTTGGTCCAACTTACCACTTTGCAAAATAAATAAAAATTGAACTACATTTCTTCAGGTACACTCTAAAATAAACTAAAATAAATTAAATGAAAATATTAAATTTTTACATACGTTAAATTTACAATAAAAATTCAAATAAAAAACAACTCTTATTTTAATATAAGCAACGGCAAAAAAGCACAGGTGAACTGCAAAAAGATTAGGATTACTTTAAATTTTAGATTTCAATTAAAAATTAAATCAATTTTTGTGGGTATTTTTGTCACTACTACATTAAATGTAGAAGTGACATAAGAAATGACAAAAACATAGTGCAGTTCACATAGAACAAGTAGATAAGTATCTTAACTTTAATATGAAATTAAATTAGCCTGGATATCCCCTTTTTTATTTATACATTTACAATATATAATACAATATGTATTTAACATTAAATATACAGTGCAATAATTATTAATGGAAAAATTAGACCTAGGTAACATCAAATTAATTCAATCACTCCACAAAAAGTTACTTTAGTGCCCAAAAAAATAAAAAGCAATTAATGACTTCATAAAGAAAAAATTAAAAGGCAAGTTTTTCAAGGTAAAAGGGATGAATAGTTTGAGATTAAAATTTGAAGTATCAAAAACAATTTAGAAGTTATTGGACCAGAAAATACAGTAATGAATTAATGAACAAGTTCAGAAATTCAAATAATAAAGAAAACAAAATATAACTTGATTTAATAGAACGCTGTAAGAACGTCGAATTGAAAGGGCGGGAACATATTGAGAGGGAAACTTTTAGATTGGTTTGTTTCCTAAAATGGATTATGAGTAATCATTTTAGTCCAATCATATCAATACTTGATGGTACACATCTCAATTTCAATATTACATGTCATTTTAGTAAGCCTTTAACAGTTATGAATGAATTGCATAAACATTAAAATATACTATCTGAGTTACCCCAAGTTTAAATCAAATTTATTTTATTATGTTAAAAAATAAAACTAAATACGCTTTAATATGAGCTTCATGTCATGGATTGGTCTAAATAAATTAGAATTTATTCAATTCAAAAAATATAACATGATTATGTACAATACTTTTTAAAATTAACACTAATTTAAAAAAACATTATTGATGAAGCAATAGTGGAATGGAACTAGTATTATCAAGCCAAAATTAATAAAGTAATAACAAATTATAATCTAAATGTCATGATCATCTGGCAATAGAATCACTGAACTTTCGTGAGATAAATGTATCTCTCTAGTAGATTGTCTACCTAAGGTAGGCATTACTTACTTAAGTATAAACTCTATGGCATACTAGTATTCTTCAGCATACTAGGACATGGTATAAATAAATAAAAGAATAAAAATTAATTTAGTTAATATAGTAAGGAACATTATTCGAATTTAACAATATTGAAAATAATTGAACTATATTTAAATTGAGTTGGATTAAGAATCATGAAATTAATTATTTAGAAAAAAACTATGGAAAAAGCCTAAGGTAAACAAGTTCTACATTATATTATGATTACATTTTTTCTTAACAGGAATAAAATGTAATCTGTTTCTTTTTCTAAAAGCCATTTGTTATTTTTGTTTACCTGATAAGCTATTTTTCACAAAGGTGTTGCACAACTTACACTTTAAAATGAGTCAACATCTTCTAAACTGTTTATGAACAATGGAAAAATACAAGCTAAGAAAAATATAAAGCTAACTAAGAAATAAAAACAACATTTTAATAATGATATTTAATACACAAATAAACTAGAGCATTGAATACACACCTTGAAATTTTTTATTAGATTTTTCTATCACAGTAATTGTTTGTATAATATGTAATGATAAGAGAGATTACAATAGGACACTTTTTTAATTTAAAAAGAGTGATATAACAGAGCCTTTTTTTGATGTTTTTGACTTAAATGTATACATTATCAAGTTCTAACTCTAATAAAATATCTTCATTTACAAAAAACTGACTAACAAGAGAAAAAATATGTACGAGTGTGCTGGTATCGCCTTGTAGTGATTTTCTAATCAAATGCAAACTTTTCGAAATTGAACAAATTATTTTCTGATTTTAAAAGAAACTGGGTCAAGAAACAATAGACCAGACAGGCTTTGGAAACACTCGGTATATTATGATTACACAAGAAGCAAATTTTTACATATTCCGTTAATTCTTCATAACTTCTAGGCACAGCTCTAACAAATTAATTATTTTAAAATTAAAATCAATTTTAAAAATATTGAAAAAGGAAAAAGCAGTATTTTTCATAAAAGTGATGCAGTAACAAAAATATTAGAGGTAAATCCACTAATATCAGTGACTATTCGTTATAAAAATCGACTGCTGTTATCCTTTTGTTCTTTCTGAAAAACCTTCTTTACTATCTCTTTCTAACTCTGAATGAAATAGTTTTTGATAACCACTATTAACCATCCTGATTTTTAAAGAGATTTCAGAGAGAAAATGTTTTTTTATAATTTATTTTTTTACTAAATAATCTATTTCATATAGAATTAGAGAAAAGGCAAAGTTTAAAATATGTTATGCTTAACCGTAGAAATAATCACATTACATAATATTTTAAATATTCATGAAAAATCAACGCCTTCAAAGTCATTCACCTAACCCTGTTAGTAAAACAGATATTTGTTAGCTCTACTTTAGTCATTTATGTTATAAGTGTGATTATAACAGTTTTATTAATTATATGTAATTAGAATAACAATAACTGTATGACTTGAACTTGCATATTATTACAGGAATAGTAAGAGTTATTGTTACTTTAATGTTATCGGAGTAATGATAACCATGAAAGAAAAGAGCCTCTTCACAAAAATATTTTTAATGGCAAAGCGCTTTCAACCTAACATGAGGCCACCATAGAGTAAGGATGGAATTATAGAGAAAACAACACATAACTACTTCTTCTTTCTAGATGGTAAAAGATCGGTGAGCCGTGTAAGACTGACACTGCCATGTTCTTTGTTCAACACAGCTCACTGAGCTTTTACCATCTAGAAAGAAAAAGGAGTTATTTGTTGTTTCATCAATTTATCTCATGATTTATTAATTTCATCTTTACTCCATGGCACTGATGATGGTCTCATGCTAAGTTGAAAGCACTTTGCCAATAAAAATATTTTTGAGAAGACTCTTTCTTTTACCTATGATTAATGACTCCACTGGTGCTCAATTTCATCTAATAATAACAGTGTTGTTACTTCTTAATAGGAAATTTAAGAAGTAAGAAACAAAAGAGAAATTACTTCAGTGTTGCAACTACTCAAGAGAAAAAAACCAAATTTATAGCAACTTAAATGCTGTTAGAGTAAAAAGATCAATGTTATCATGTCTACAACTCTCTATTACTACTTTAACAGATTTGTTCATATGTTTTTTACAATTAAATAAATTGCTTTGTGGAGCATACTTATTTTAAATAAAGTCTATATTTTGGTGGGAGGAGCAACACTGGTGAATGACTGAGATAATACATAAACCATTATAATTTTTTTAAAGTTATATTACAAAAGAATGGTAACATTTCATTTGATTGAAACTTTCTTAAAACTGCCAAGGTATTAGAACAATTTGGAGTGGCTTTAAGCTGAGGCAGGTAGTAATATTTGACAAACTATGAGCACAACTTACAAACAATTTAGAATATTTTAAACGCTAAAATATAGAGAAAGAGGTATATAGTAAAAGATCTTTGTAGCGTAGGGCAAACAAATATTTCTGGGTAATTTACTGTATTTATTCCATTCAAAAACAAGATAATTAAGATAGAAAGATATTCCATTAAGATAATCTATTTCAATGATTCAACACATAGGTTGGCAACACCTAAGAACATTATAGTACCAACCTGGTACCAAAGTACAATAATACCTTCTTTTTGCAAAAATGACAAACTGAAATTTTAATGAACATAAAACCAAGCCCCATTAAGATAACATATCTAATATAATTATTAGATTTATTTTGTAGTGCAATGAGTTTAAATTACATCAAATAAGTACAGATTAATAACCAAGCAATAACAATTATTAAATGCCCATAAATTTTAAAATTAAAAACTACAAGAATTGAAGTTTTAGAAATATCACAGACTAAAACAGTGGGCTCATAGTCTAAATCTAACCTTAAGATTTTTGTTTGATTATTAAATTGTATTAAAAGTTTATACGTCTATTGAAATTAAATCCCATTTGGCATTCTATAATAGTTTATATTTGATAGCAAATATCATTTTTTTACCCAAGGATCCAGCATAAACCTTATTGAAAAAGGTCTATATTTGAAATTAGCGATTGAAATATAAGAATTAGTTGAAACCATAAATTTACCCGTGTTTCAGTACAATTTCTACACTATAAGTTAATAAATGTATGTATGGAATAGATATGAGAAAATTACATTCTTCTATTACTTTGAGATCATTGGTTGTTTAGATCAGTAATTCAAACATGTTTTTTAAGTTTGAAAAGACATTATCCATAAAGTTTGAAGGGATCCTTTCCTTGAATGGTTAATTTATTTTTCACATCAGTAAAATGATTCTATAAAGATCATCAACAACTTGAAGACTTTATTCTATCTAATCAGTTTATTATATTATTTCTCCATAACAACATCTATTATCAACTCACACAATCAACACAACTCTATTATCCAGTTTTATTTCTATCTCGGCATAATTAAATCTCGTTTCCTATCACTTAATATATACTTGCAGTCTTCAATAATTCTTTTAAATGAATATATATTTTAACTAGCTCAAGTTGAAGCGAAGCGTAGATCATATATTTTGGAGCGATGTTTAGGATCCAATATTGGATTCAATATAGGTGCTAGCGATGAGACACGTGATGAGAATCTGGAGCGGTCCCGAGCGGCTTGTTCCCAGGGTCCAATGCGAGCGGCACGGTGAGCGTAATCCCACACACAAAGCTTACGAACTTTAGCAAGGGCTTCTCCACAGGCAAATCGAACCTAAAAAAATCAATTAAAACATAAAGAGAAGGATTTAAAAAAATCACATTGAGAAAGACATACTTTCTCAACGTGATTTATTAAGGAAATAAATCTGACTTAATTTACTTCACCAACACTTAATAAATAATTTATCTTAAATACTGCCCAAGAAAAAATAATGCCTCATGTTTCTAAGGGGAGAGGGGACTCAAACTAAAGTGATGAGGAAAATATTTACAAACGAATTCAAATAAGAAGTTAGAATTTCACACATTAAGGAAGAGGACTAATAAGACATAGGTTAATTAGAAATTAGTTTAATGCATAAAAAAGAAAGAAATTTCTTCCTTAATGTGAGAAGTATAAAAATGGAAAGCAATAAAACTTTTAATAAAGTTAAAATTATTAATAAAGATATGGAGGTTAAATCTTAAACATTAAACCACTTCTTTGGATCATTTATTTCATCAAATCTCATACCGAATAACAACCATCACAATCTTAAGTAAATAACCATACAGTAAATAATAATTAAACCTTGGTTTTGTGTAAATTTATACACAAAACCTTTTATATTACTGCTAATTTAATTATTTAGCAGTAATATAAAAGATAGCAGAGTAATTATTTTAAGCAATACACATTAGTTACACCTACAGTGTTAGTAACACCGCAAGAGGAATCCCTAATGAGATTCAAGACTTTAAACAGGCATTTCGTCTTTCAGTTTAGCCAAGTACGGTAAAAACTTCTCTTATGATTGCCCTTTAAGAAAATCTAAATACTTTTATACATTCAATAGTCAAAAATGTAAGCTATTGTAGCTAGAAGTTGCAAAAACTGATATTTTTGTCGTATAAAAGAGAAAATCATGTGTTATTTTAACAAAAACAATTTTTTTTCTGAAAGTAAACTTAAAATACGATTTTTAGAATCTAGGAGGTAAAATAAACGTATTTTATTCTTACACATTTTTCTCTAAAACCACTATTTTTAAAGATTTTTAATTATTTTATGTACCATGTAATTAACATTGTAGAGATATGCTAAAATGCCAAAAAATATCAGTTTTTACAACTTCTAGGAAGATTGGCTTAACATTTTGACTATTGAATGTATGATGAAGTTTGGGTTTTCTTAAAGGGCAATCATAATAGAAGTTTTTACCGTTCTTGGCTAAACTTTTGCTTATCTCTTACTTCCACTAATGCCCTACCATAAAAATTCCATAAAATTTAATTTTTTCAAAAAATCATTTTTCATGTAAATTTTTGGGCAGTAGTTCCAAAATATTTGACATAGTTAGTAGTTAGCCCTTTAGGAAATTTACTCAGCTTTCTAACGAGACCAATTTTGCCTTTCTAGCTTGAACAGTTTAAACGCTATTAACAATTTTATGAGTGAGGTCAAAATTTTTTTTATAATATTAAATTCGACCTTGTGGGAAAACGGTTGGAGATTGGAGTTTACATTATAGAACATTTTTTGTTCCCTTTAAGGAGTACTATCACCTCCTTCTTTGGTGGACACTTTATATGAAACACCCTGTATATATATCTGTGTGTGTATAAACATATGTTTTCGTCATTAGGGACCTCTGAAACGGATTTGTGTCGTGGTCCGAGGTTCGACTTTCGTCATGACGCCTAATTTAACGAAATTTAACTGCTAATGGAAATTTATTCCCAAAGGAAATTCACTAAAATAGTTAATTTATGAGACCTATTACATTTATTGTTTGTTTATTTAAATAATCCATTAGATTCCACTTTTATTTGTTTGTTTGTTATTCATTAAAAACCAAACACTAAACTTTAACAATAAAAATGCTAATGCCATATTTAATAATTGTTTTTTTACAAAATGTTAAAAAATTTATTAGTTTTTCTCTCAAGTTGACACAAGTTACCATTTCTTATTAATTTACTTCCAAATTGAATTTCAGTTTTTTTACATTTTATTTCAGTTTTTAGTAAAATAATAAAATTAAAAAAAAAATAAAACACAAGAGGGGAGAAGTGGTTTGTCCTTGAGGGGTCCACATGTATGTATTAAACCAAGGTCACCCTTTTAATTGAATATAAATTATTCAGTTAGTTTTTTTTCTGTTAAACACCAACATGCTTTTACTGGCAAAATGAAACCACAGATTATTCATCTCAAGATAAGGTTTCACTCTGCGCATTGCAATAAAGATAACAGCTGTAACAAATAAATCTCTTTTGAAACTTTTTGTAACAAAAACCAACAAAATAAAATTTTAGAGAAAACATCACACAAAATTATGTAACATAAAATATTTATTGTATACAGGGAATGTATCAGATTTAAGCAAAAATACATAGCAAGGTTTACATGGAACGTAGTCTGCTAATAACTATAATCTTTATGTACATAAATCTTTTTTTAAGAAACCAAAGGCTCTGGGAAATAAAAATCTTATTTGAATATAAAAATACACAATCGTGTTTGTATTAAGGACCCAGTTAGAGTAGGCTAATGCTTAGTACATACCCTTGGTTTAAAAAAAGAAGAAGAATATAACTATATACATACATACATATATATATATATATATATATATATATATATATATATATATAATATATAATATATATATATATATATATATATATATATTTATTTATTTATTATTTATATACTCCTTGGCTTATTTTGAAATCTATAGTATTTGTTTGTTAGAAGAAAGAAAGCTGTTGGTAAAATTATAAAAGATAAGTAAAACTAAACAAAAATACCTTTTTTAACGCTGGTGAAAGTGGGCAATTATTATGTTGTGAATTATTTTTCAGATTCTTTAAATTATTAGAAGGAATGTTTTTGGGAGACAAATTGTTCCATTTAGAATTGATGCACTTCAAATAGTCTGACTGCTGTGGACCATCACAGCTTCTTGACACAGGAGAACACTGGAACAAAAGTACAACAATTGTTCAATATAACAATCTCTTGCATGAATAAAATAACAAACTATCTGGGATGATAGCATAGGAAATTTAACTATTACTAGAATGAGATGTCAAAATATCAATAATGGCTCATAAGAAACCAGAACCCTCTAATCAGACGTTTTTAAAAGCAACAAACTAAAGTTATTATGGAAAAAAACTTTAACGACAAATAAAGCTCCCTTACACACCACACACACACAAATATCTGTTGAGTTTTGAAAATTAAAAAAATTAATTGAATATCTGTAAAATCTTTTAATTGAAATACATTATTGTGCAAAGACTAGACACAATAATAGACGCCCTGACACTTCAATAATTATTAATTACTTGTCCTCTAAGTAGATTGAGGTCAGTTTTCTAAGAGATGGTTATTTTAACACTCATTTGTAAAGCATGCCAAGATGGTATCACTAGTACATATTAAAGGACGACAGTCTTGTCAATTTTTCCATTTTGATATATTACAGTTCGCGCGCGTTCTGATAAGAGTTAAGACGTATTTCACAAAAGCTAATTTAAATTATTTTATTTTTATAAAGACTAATGAATGTTTTTAGAGCATTTTGGTTTATTATTGTTTATTAAAAACTGCTACATAAAGTGATATTGTTATAAAAGTTGCCTGCATACAAGGAATTATTATTTTCAGGAAAATTGTCTTATCAAAGGTGAGGGGTTTATTCTAATTAAAAATACAAGTACATTTCTATAAAAAAATACGAAATATTTTCTGGTATATACCTTTAAGTGTAATCCATTTCACATTTAAAATAATAAGGTAGAAAAATTAAAGAAATCCGAATATTTGTAGAATGCACTAAAACCCGGAAAAACTCGCATTATTATTTACACATAAGGAAATTAGACCTCGTCAATAAGAGACGTGGAACTGGTTAGAGGTAAACAAAGGAAAGCTGATAAGAAACCTTGGTCTTCTCTAGGATTTTATTTTTACACAAATTTTAACTCTTTGTCTAGATAAAGACACTTGACATTATTTACTTGTTTCATTACCGCGAAAACTCGATCTTATTTAAACAAAATTTTAGTTTAAGAAAATGCCACAAAAAAGAACCAAAAGCGGAGGAAGATAAAATGTTTTCAGAAATGACAAAACAAGATTTAATTGACGTTATTAGTACACTATTAGATCGAAGAAATTACGCAACAAAAGATGATATTAATTTCATGCGTAAAGAGTTAGATGAGGTGAAAGAAGAAAACAACATTTTAAAAAGCTTAGTTAATAAGTTATTTGATAAAGTCGACAAGCTGGAACGAAATCAAGAGCAATATGAAAATGCTAAAAATAAGAATAAATTAATATTTTACGGATTAACATGCGATGAAAAAAATTCTAAACAAACGATAGAAAATATTATAAAAGAGAAACTAGAGATAGGTGAAGATATAGAGATCAAGTCTGTTGATGTACTACCCCCTTCAGATGAAGAAAGAAAAGAAAAAACTAAAAAACCTATAAGAATCACACTAGAAAACGAAAGAGACGTAATTACGATTTTAAAGAAAGGAAGAAAATTAAAAGGTACGAACATAAGCATCCAACGTGATCTGATTTATTCCACTAGAAAACGAACAGGAAAACTCTTAAAATTAAGGAAAGCTATCAGTAATAAGGTTAAGAATATAAAGACAACGGTAATCGCAAACAGCTTGATTGTAGAGAGTATTAAGTTTCATTGGAGAGATGGTTTTGGTTTGTATTACAAAAGTAATAATGGGCTGAGCAAGTTAAAAGAAATTACGAATCTAGACCTGAGTTCTATAATATGCAGTATTCTACAGGAAGAAGAAAAGGAAAAAGATGAAATGAAAAATGATGAAAACCGGAAATGATTAACTCGTTCAAAGAATATCAATTAATAAAAACGTATGTAAAAATTATGTATGTTTGTATGTGTGTATGTGTATATGTATGTATATGTGTATGTATATGTATGTAAGTATGTGTGTATATATATGTGTGTATATGTACATATGTACGTGTGTATATGTATGTATGTATATCTGTGTGTGTGTATGTTTATGTATGTATATGCGTATATCCATATGTCTGTGTGTAAGTATATATGTATGTATATGTATGTATATATGTATAATTATATAAGGTGTTATATTTTATGACTTTTTCGGATTATTAAACATACGTTTTGTTACACACTTTTTGTTTCAAATTGATATTTCAAATCAAATAAATAATAAAAATATTGCACTCTTTACTCTAAATATTTTAGAGAATAACTAATAACAAATTATTTACAAATAAGTTAAATAAAAAATAAATACTTTTACTAATTTAAAATGCATGTAATTTTTCTGTTTATAAATGCAAGTCTTAATTTTCTTCTGTTATAATTTATGAATTTATGATTAAATTTTATAATTGATAGCTAAATAATTTTATTTTATTTTGCACATTATTTATCCTAAGCATATTTTTTTGGACTTTAGTGTGCATGCTTTTAAATACTGTAAGTGTACTAATAATTTATAATTTATCTTATAGCTTAGTATTTATTTGGAGGAGTTCCAATTATTCTACACAGTAAAATAAGTAAAAATTTATTTTCATTGTCATTATCAACATGTGATACATCATATGTTTTGAGGTTTTAATGGTTAATAAGAAAGATAATTATAGTATTAAATATATAAACCAAAAAAATAAAAATAATAAAAAAAATATATTATAAAAAGAAATATAAATATAATTTTAATTTCTTGAAGAATAAATTGTAATTTAAAAATATAAAATCGATATTATTGTAAATAAATATAAATAGCGAATTCAAACTTGCCACAGCTTCGGCTGATTAGTCTCTAAAAATGTAAAAAAAATCAAAAAAACTATGTAAACATGTTTAATTGTATTGACTAATAAATGGCTATTCTATTCTATTCTATTCTATATTAAAGGACAAAAAACTACTTACGTAATGACCAAAGAGACTAATACTATTAGAGGGAGGATACAACAGTTATCATTCCTTGGGTAGCTAGGTGCCGTAATGGTACATTGGTGATGTAACGGTACATTGGTGATTTCATTTTTTTATTTTTCATGATAATTACAATTTCACGTGAATATTACATTATTTTTCGACTATTTTGTGTTAAATCAAGTAAAATGAATTTAAAATAAGTTTTAATTATTATCTATTGCATGTATACTTTAATTGTCTGTGTTGAATAAAGTGGTTTAATGTGGCATCACTAAAAAATGTCTGCCGTTTGTAGATTGTGTGCCTTAAAAGAGGTTGTAAAGGGGTGGAGGAGTATCTAGTCGCTCTCTTGGGAGACTATAGTAGGGGTAAGTACAGTTAGGGCACCTATGGAAACTGTCTCACTTCCAGACCCCTTATCACTGTGTAAATCGGGTTCTGTACTCCCTCTTATAGTATTAGTCTCTTTGGTAATGAATAAATTTTATACTGTTTAAATAAGATTAGAAATAAGGCCCTGAGGTTGTTATGCAATGCAAACTTGAATTATATATAGTAAGACAAAAAAACTGTATAGGGACCTCTATTTTAAATTATTAAAGTTTTTGAGGAGAAATAGGTTGAAAATAATAAATAAAACTAATTTTGCCAAGCTTTTGACATAATTTTATCTTTTTCAAGGCTTAACATAATAAATAATTACAAAATAATAGTTTCATGGTTGCTAACAAACTTATGAAAAAGATAACATTATAAAGCTCAGCAAAATTGTAGTTTTATTTATTATTTTAGATCTATAATAACATATATTAACTTCCTCAAAAGCTTTAATAATTAAAAATATTAGATTAAATAAGTTACCTCGTTATCTTCATCAGATGATTCTTCTTCATAGCTATCATACATTCCATCATCAACACAGTCATCAAACACTATAAAACTATCATCACTGTCTATTGAATTAACCGAACATTCAGATATTGACCGAACACGCGGGTTTTTTAAACACTCGCTAACTTCAGAAGAACAGTCACTTTCGGATGAAATAGATCGAACTCTGATCAAAGGAGCATGAGGAGTATCTGTACAACAAGATGGACTATCTTCGAATGTTTTCACATTCTCTCTCCCCCACATACTTCCGTCCAAATCCATATTTTGATTATTCTTTTTAGTTCCTAATTCTCTTTTCAAAGATGGCTGCATTTTTCTATGAGGTTTCCGTGAATTTTTATGATGATATTTGTTTTTATGTTGTAATTGTTCACCCCTAGTAGAATTGGTCCCGTGATATCTATTTACATATTCATATGGTTGGGGCGAAGAAACTTTCTTCTCCTTTTTTACACCAAATATGTTATTTCTGTGACTAGATATGGTATTTGAATCAAGAGATTTATTTACATTTATATTATTTTTATTTATATTTGACAGGTTCATTTTAGCAACATCTGCATACGACATCTTTGTGAAATCTTGTTTTTGTGATTTATCCTGAGGTGGCTCAGAGAATGCCTCGGGAGGAGGAGGACTGTAATAATTGAAAGCATCAGGACAACTCATAGTCCTTGTTATTTCATTAGATACAATATCATTAAGCATTTCTAAATTATCACTAATAACTTTCTGAGCTGTATTCCAAATAGGACTAGGCCCCAAAACTCCATTAACTATACGAGTCAAGCTTGGTGCTAAATTATCCATTCCTTTACCACTCTGTAATGTCCTTGTCATTTTCATAGCATTTTGAAACATGTTTTGAGGTGAGAATTTACTAAAACAGTCAGGATATGAATTACTCTTGTAAGGCATATGTGTCTCCTTAGCAAAAGAATGAAAGCCTGTACTTTGACCAGCAAAGGTGCAGTGCCCGAATGTGTAGGACTGAGGAATGTGAGCACCCATATTGCTCTTGTAATTACTTTTAAAAAATATCCTAGAAAAATCCATTATATTCCTGATTAATAATTATATAGCTGAGTTAACCTAACACTTATATAACATAATAAATAAGATCACTATAAACTTGAACAAAAATGTTCTAAACAGTCTCTAACAGTATCTCTGTCTCTCCAAAAGGTCGAATTTAAATTGAAATCCAAGATATTACCGTGTAAATGAAATTTTTTACAGATTTCTGGTTCTTTCTCTTTGAAGCACAAGTATGACCCTGATCCACCTTGCCAACAAGATGACTCAATAATTAAACAATTTAATAGAAATCCGATAATAGAATAACACTTATTATTGACGAGACAACTTGAATTCTGTATTAAAGACATTTTGAAACACGAAATTTGAACACAAATTTGAAATTTTACATAGCAAACACAAATTCACATATCCATATTCTTTGTTTTTCTGAGAGCAACTGATTCAAGACATGCGCAGCTGAGATTCAGGTGCAACTCAAGGTTGCTAAATAATAAAATTTCCCTAAACATTTTTATTGTTTTTTCGAAAATACAACATTTTAGGACAAACAAAAATCGATTGATCACGAAATAATCACTAATTTAACTCGTATACATTATAAAAACTATTTCACGTACTATATAATGAAGAGATTGGGTTTTGTCTAAGTCGAGATAAGAGAATTATCTAGAAGAAGGGGAAGGAAATGTTTGGTGCCCCCTCCTAGATTACTGGAACACCCAAGAAAATACGGAGAATAAGGTAAATCACCGTTCTAAAAATAACTATTTGTTTACTTCGCATTATCCCATCTCTCTTACTTACCAAAACATTTTATAAATATGAAATAAAATAATGTAAACATTGCATTTTGAATGAACGTAGTTACTTAAGTTTGGTAAAACAAACAAGTTTTTTCTCTTCAAAAAAATGATGCAAGAAACTTTTGATAAAAAGAACAAGTCATTAGTAATGGAAAAGTAGTCATTTTGTGCAATAAAAGTTTCTTTAATGCAAGATACTATGAAATGGTGCAACTCGTTGTCTGCATCTATCTCTAATACATCGAAATGATATGACTATAATGAACTACGAATGACTATGACCTAAATACAAGCAAATAGCCTTGTCTATGTGACTTTAGTCATATATTGATACCTTTTTAATATACCTTGTAATTAAATTAGATAAGACAGCTTTAAAATAAAGCATGACAGTCTTATATGGAAATTTATTTATATAAATATATGTAACTTCGAACAACATTCGAAGTTAACTTCGAAACCGCGTACGGGCAACTTGTAGGAATTACCATGATATTCCAAAGTATATAATAAGATATTTAGTCACAATTTTCACGATGAACGAAGAACCTTAGCCCTGCATAATTTTGCGAATGCCCCCCCCCCCACCTCGTATAAAGTAATATTGTCAACCATAACAATGTTTATAGAAGAATAATTGTTATTTAACAAAATTCTTAGCCGCTCCGCGGCGTTGGAGCCTCAACCACTCTTTGATGCCACACAGTTCCTAGACTATATCAGTTTGTCATATCAATCAGGTTTATGTAAGAGGCAGAGGCATATTGCCTCAATATTAGCAAAAATACGTGATTTGTTTAAGTAAAGTTATATATGTCAAACGATAAAAACGGAATTAATGCTGATATTAAAATGTAATATCGTGTATGTATTGAATACACATAGTAGTATATGCGTCTCGAATTTTAGCCCGATCCGGTAACATGTCCAGATGTTGTGAATTTTTGCTGTCATTATTCTGGGTTAATGAAATTAGGCATTTCATACACAAAAGGCTTCGGGTCGATTTTTGTACTAAGTTTTATTAAAATAAAGAAATCGTTCCAATTTACGAACAAAATCTCGTAAATATTTACATCATACATATATATATATATATATATATATATATATATATTATATATATATATATATTATATATATATATATATATATATAGAGTCTCTCTTCGTCTGTGGAAGAACTTAAACAGTTCGAAACGTTACGTTTTTATTGTAAGTTTTCTAAATGTTTCTTTATATTTCTTTATAATTAAGTATATAATAATATTATATATATATATATATATATATATATATATATATATATATATATATATATATTATATATATATATATATATATATATATATGTGTGTGTGTGTGTGTGTGTGTGTGTGTGTTTCTTGCGTGTACGCGGTTATGTGTGGGTTACTCCATAACCCCAACCTCATTTTGCCTTTGGAAATTTGCTGAAATCGTGGAACTCAAGAATTCTGTATGACAGTTAAGTCGATAAGCCAGCTAGAATTATGAACTTAGTTTTCCCAGATCCATAAAAATATTAGGAATTTTAAAGAGCTTATCACTTAAATGCTTCATTAGTTAAGATTTGTAATCAGAATGACTAATCTTCAAAATTGTTTGAGGATTACATGAAATAATAATAATACTATGTTATTTATCTCTAATCCTACTTCTACTTAATAATAGTAGGAAAAAAACTTATTATTAGTAGTAAGTTCACAACATCTGAAAATGTCACCGTATCGGGCAAAAATGTGAGATACATATACTACTAATAATAATAATAATATCCGTTTATTGAATTAAATAGCAAGGTACATATTACAATTTTGACATTAAATTTTTATATTACCGATCATGCATTTTATTCAATCAGCAAAGCTGAGGATTTTGTTTTTTACATTAGTTAAAATCAAAAAGAAGCTATTTTAAATATCATATACTACTATGAGTGTTAAATACGCATACGATGTTAAATTTTAATATCAGCATTACGTTCGTTCGATTTTATCGTTTGACATATATAACTTTACGTAAACAAATAACTTTATTTACTAATACATTCGGAGATTCGCCTCTTACATAAACCTGATATGAAAAACTGATTAAGTCCAAGAAACCGTGAGGCGTCAAAGGGTGGTTGGGGCCCCAACACCGCGAAGTGGCCATGAATTAAAGACATCGTTTGTTAAATGACAATAATTCTTCTATAAACATTGTAATGGTTGATAATACTTACTTACTAGTGAGTCCCTTACATTCGATTCCATAATTATGATTATTCTTTCAAGTCCCTGTATTTGTATGCTGTAGTTGTATGCACAACTATGCACTGTTTTTTTATATGAAATGAAACCCTCAGCATTAAAAACTTACTATTAATACTAAGTTTATAAAAATAAACTTACTGTTAACTATAAAAACACATGAACTACATAACATATAAAAACACAGAGCATATATGTGTATGTACAAGGACTTGAAAGAAATATAATAATAATGAAATCAAGTCTAAGGGACTCGCTTGTAAATAAATAAATAAAAACCATATAAAATATTGTTGTTACAGAGAACAAAACATTTAAACAAATGACATTTATTATTTTTTTTTTATAAAAAAAGGAGATATTACAGGAGATTTTACTCCTGCTCTTCCAACATCTCCTTTTGATAATGATTGTGAAATTAAAATGACCAACATAACATTTATAAACTAGTTAAAAATAAAAGTAATAATACAAAAATAATATTATATTTAAAAAAATAATATTTAAAACATATTTACAACTTACTAGAATATATCAGATATATGATAGAACTAAAAAGAAGGTGTAAATGTAATAGATATTACTTTCAAGACTTAGGCTTTGGCCCATATTCAAAGACATTTCCTTTACCTATTTCTAAAGGACACCTTGAGGAAAAGGTTAAGAAAATGTTTTAGAATACAAGCATACATTTTAAGTGAAGGGTAGGTGGTCTCACCAAAGGTTAAATAATGTACTAGAATACTGCCATTAGACATGAGTATAAGGAACAAACCTAGGGTGAGAGTAAAGGGACTAAACATATTATTCAGTGGCGAAGAAAATGTTGATAGGAGGTGCGCTACCTTATGAAATGGACAATGAAGGTCCATTAGGAGAAGGTGGTAACTTAAAAGGCAGCTCACTAATCAAGAATATATACACACACCCACACAAATAATAATATATATAATTATATATATATATATATATATTATATATATATATATATATATATATATATATATAATTATATATATATATTACAGCTGTTTTTATCAGTCAGAATTGCTTAATTTCAATCATTATAAAAAAATAATCAAGATGATAGAAATTCATAAGGTGATTGAATTCGATTTAAACAAACCAAACGCAGTCGGAGGTTATAACCTGACTTTTTTATGAATGGCGTGACGTCATTGCAGGAATCGGTAGTGGCAGTGCAATATTTTTATGAATGGCGTGATGTCATTGCAGGAATCGGTAGAGGCAGTGAGTGCAATGTCATCCATTCTTAAAAAGTCAGGTTATAACCTGATTTTTTTATGAATGGCGTGATGTCATTGCAAGGAATGGTAGTGCAGTGCAATGTCATCCATTCTTAAAAAGTCAGGTTATAACCTGATTTTTTTATGAATGGCGTGATGTTATTGCAGGAATCGGTAGTGGCAGTGAGTGCAATGTCATCCATTCTTAAAAAGTCAGGTTATAACCCCCGACTGCGTTTGATTTTTTTTACATCTAATTGAATCACCTTATAAATTTTTATCTTCTTGATTATTTCTTAAAAATTAATAAAATTAAGCAATTCTGACAGATAACAACAGCTGTGAGCACACCTTTTAAAATATAATATATATATATATAATATATAATACTCACAGGGTGTCAGTATATTGATCATGTTTGGCTGTCTATTTCTTGCCTCAGTCAAGTTGTTAACTTTGAGGTATCTGATATTATTAGTGTATCACCCCATCTTCCCTTGTCGATGCTGTTAAAATTATATGATGTAAATTACGGCGACAGAAAACCCTCTATTTTACATATTTACAAATGGAACAATATTTGTCTTGATCTGTATCAACTCTTACTATGTAATCATCAATTTATTTTTGATGAAACAAACTCATTAAATGATTTACAAGACTTAATAATTAACTCTATTAAGTCAGTATCATATCAATCAGGTATGTGCATTGCTCTATCTAAAAATAAGTTTAGTGTATGTGAACACAAAGACTCGCCATGGTTCAATAACGATTGCTATGAATTCAAACATTTGGTTAAAAAACAGCTAAAGCTTTGTAAAAGAAATAAATTCAAATGCCCTGCAGACATTGAGCTATATTGCCAGTATCAAAAAACCTATAGGCAGGTTCTTAAAGAATCAAAGAAATGCTTTGATCAAACCATGCTGAATGCCTTAGCCAATACCAAAAATACTGCAAATTTTTGGAAAACAGTCAAATATTACGAACCTAGCAAATTAACTAACAGCCTAATTGATACTTCAGCATGGTATGATTACTTGCAAGTTATATACACCCCTTCCATAGCTCCTGATCTCACTTATCTTGAAATAACACCGCCCCACCCTTTTCTTGACAAAGAATTTACCATTACTGAGCTTTTAAATGTTCTTGATAAATGTAAATCTGGGAAATCCCCTGGCATTGATGGACTTTCCTATGAATTCTACCAAAACCTGCCCTACTCTTGGAAAGTCCATTTACTGTCATTGTTCAACAAAATTTTACAGTCTGAAACCACGCCTGACAGCTGGAGCTCGATCCTACTTAAAATGCTTCATAAAAGAGGGAATAAAACCATACCCTCAAATTATCGCCCAATTGCTCTTATCAACACCATTGAAAAAGTTTCCTCATTGATCCTTCTAAATAGAATCAAATCATGGGCTGATGAAAGCAATCTAATACCCGAAGAGCAAGCGGGTTTCAGGGATGGGAGAGGTTGTATTGACAACATTTTTATTCTTACCGCCACTATACAGGCCAATCTTTTATCTGGTTCCTCATATTTATTGGCATTATTTATTGATTTCTGCAGAGCATTTGACTCCCTGATACACGAGTTACTTTGGAAGAAACTGTTTCTACTAGGAATGAGTGGCAAAATTATACGAATCCTTATTTCTCTATACTCAAAAGCCACTGCTATTATTCAAAATGGAGATGAAAACACTCCTAGAGTAAACATCACTACTGGAATACTACAGGGTGAACCGCTCTCAGCCATAATTTTAGTCTCTTTATTGCTGATCTCATTACTTTCTTGCATGAAAAAGGTTTTAAGGGCATCACTATCAGCACATTTAAAAAATTGCTGGCCCTGCTCTTTGCGGATGATGTTGTTTTTTTCTGTAACTCTTGGTCTGATGCCCAAGATATTCTTCATGCTCTTAAAGAATACTGCTCATTAAATGGGCTGGTGGTGAACATTGAAAAAACTAAAGTCATGCAGTTCCGTAAAGGCACCAAACTTAAAAAACTCAGACCCCTGATGTATAACAACCAAACATTAGAATATGTTAATAATTTCACATATTTGGGTGTAAAATTTGCATCTTCTTGCAAATTCCTTAAGGCCACCGATCATGCTGTCTCCAAAGCAAACATAGCACTAAGCAAGGCACGCTCCATTCTTACCCACTCCAACTCTGATTCATGGGAGTCTAAAACCCAACTTTTCACCTCTCTAGTTGCCTCAACCCTTCTCTATGGATCTGAGGTCTGGAGCCTCAGGTATCTTGAGAAACTAGAGGCTGTCCAATCTAAATTTTATAAATCACTGTATTTCTGGCCTTCAAGTACCCTCATTACATCCTAAGGCTTGAGCTTGGTATTCAGGCGATATCAGTGAAAGTTTTCTCGCGTACTGTTTCGTTGTGGATGAAAATTCTATCCATGAAAAACATAGACTGCCCTATATCTGCCTCCAAAGACTGATTCAGCTAGACAGTAAAATCAGCAATGGTCTTCCCCTTAATTGGGCGTCTCAATTTAAAGCCCTTTTGACTAATATCGGTGCGGAAGACATGTTCACTCACGACTATGAAACTTTCAAGAACTCATGTAACTCAGTTATAACTAAATTTACAAACCATACTTTTAGTACAGACATACAGAAAATTTATAATAGTAATTTCTTTCCAGATTATAGATATCTATCCTCTTTCTCATTTCAAGGGGAACAGTATCTCAAATTTAGATGCATTCTATCCAAACTAAGAGTATGCTCTCAGATCAGAATTAATAATCTTCCTGTTCTTAACTTTTACTTTAACAAACAAAAAAAATCCATTGACTTTGACAAGAAGTGCAACTTCTGTAACATAGCAACCAATTCAAAATACCATTTTCTTATCACCTGTCCAGCCTTAAGTGAGCTCAGATCCAAATATCTCGATATAACAAATATCAGTGAACATAACTTCTATGATTTCCTATCCCTTCACAATATAGAGGGGGTCAACAGTTTATTTTATTTTATAAGTGGGGCTCTCAAGCTTGTACCAACTTGATACCTGTGTTGACATTTCATGATGTCCATTTTATCTGTTTAAAACATGGAAAACCTCTATGTTTGGCCATTCCCTAACAAGATATATATTAGTTAATTTTATTTTTTCCTTAAAAAAAGAAATATTTCAGAAGTTTAATTTTATTTTCATTTTAATTGCTTTGCCCAAAGTATGGCTTGTAACCATGGCATCTCTTTATAACCACCATTTTTACATGTAATAATTTGTAGAAACTTAAATGTTTATAACAAATAAAGATTATATTATATTACTTTTAAAATAAAATAAAAGATAGAGGGGTCCCCTTTTATTTACACAGGAACCCTATTGAGTGGGTAGACTCCATCTCCTACTTCCACCCCCCCCCCCAAAATATCTTAAGTCATTTTGAGGGGAGATAGGGGGAGTTTAAGTTAAAAGTTTAAAGTTAAACCTTTAAATATTTTGAAAAAGGATTTAATTTAGGAAAAAATAAGGTTAAATCATTTTAAACTTTTTATTTTTTTTTTCTTCATATCATATTGTATTATAAAACTATAAAGAAAGAAAATTAGTCATTTATATCACTTAAATTAATAACGTATACATTTGACGATAAGATTAATCAAACAGAAAAAAGTAATAATAATAATACAATTACAATAGCGTACATCACATTTTTAAAACAGTACTGTTGTTAACATGGGGAATAAATCATTGCACAGGTAATAAGTTCCAGTTGTCAAGAAAAATTGTAAAAAAGGACATACATATTTATCCTCCGTTTAATAAAATAAAAAACACATTTCTTTAATGGTTTATTGTAAATTTTTTTCGTACTTAAAAAAAGTGTCAATTAGTTACAAAGATACACTTAAAAATAAAATAAAATAATATTGTCGATGAATACTAAATATAATACATAAAATAATACATAGACTAATAAAAAAAATGTATCTTGAATTTATTCAGAACAATTAACACATTCGTCTTTAATGTTAATAATTTAATTGATTTGGAATTGGTTAAAATTATGTTAAAATTATGAGATAGTAACATAAGATGCTAATTAAATACAGACAGTGAACAAAATAATTAAATTTAAATGGAAGTTTTAATTGTTTAATTAATTGAAAAGCTTAAATTTACTGTTTTCTAAAGTAATAAAATATTTTTTTTTAACTTTTGATCATACAGGCCATTAAAAATAATTAGTTAGGGAAAGAATTCTACTATTATTGCTGATCTATCAGAGTAATGAGATCATAATAAATCAACATAATTTCTTTGCTTACTTATTTTTGGTGGCGTCAACCAAACAAATAAAAAACTATCACTGTAATACAGAGTGAAGATTTAAATTGACAGGAAAATAGAGATATAAAAGTATCCTGATCAGTCTAACTCTGAAACAATTACACTCTCCATCCGTTTGAGTAGACCAATCAGAATGATTTCTGAGATATACATGACAAAAAGTAATAAAAAAATTATAAAAATGTATTTAAATAAATGAAATATCACTTTAAAATAATGATTAAAGCAAATAAAACAATTTCGCAGACCAATTTTTAAGAAAATACCACACAGACTTAAATAAAGTACAAGGAAATATTTATTCCGTCTATGATTGATCCTAAATGCCAATCAAGAGCACAAAAATACCGAAGCAATATGTACAATTACTTCTCATCTGTACATCATCATAATTTCTAATATAGTCAAAGTAAAAACTCTTGTCATAATTGATTTATTCTTTTAATTATTGAAAGATCATTAATTTTGTCAAAATTAAAAATGTGAACAAACTTGGCAGTCCATTTTTCATAGACAAAACATCTTCATTAGCCTTTAAACAGTTAAAAATAAAGACAAGATAATAGTATAACACATGGCTAAAATCAGTTGACAGTGCGGGAAAATAGTGTTGAGAAACCAATGAGGTTGTTCAGATTTGAAATGGTGGGAGTCGTTTAACACCCAGGAATAACCTTATTGGCTGCCTGGCATTTCTTCTCACGCTGCCAACTGACTTTAGCCGTGTGTTACACTATAACAAGGAATTATACGTACAGAAATTATATAAAGCTAGCATTAAATAATAATAAGAATAGCTACTACAAAGTATACTAAATAAGTAAAAAAAATATATAAATAAAATACAATTTTAATTTTACATGAAGAGAAATTTGAGATTCATTGTGTGTTTTAAACCTGACTAGATTTAATTACTTGCAAATTTAGAGCCAAAATTGTATTTCAATACATTTTTTAATGTTTCTATGAGATACTTGCATTTTTTATTTTAAAGTTTTTTTTATTAGTTCTAGAATAACTAATATGACATCACGGCCATAGTAGGTCTTGTTTTAGTAAAAGAAAAAACATATATTTAAAAAAGTAATAAGTGATTTTTACAATATCGGTTTATTACAGGTATTAGTTAAATTATTTCTACGAAAAGTTGCATACAGTTCTCTTTTATCTATTTTTGTCCTTCATAGACTCCACTGATTTAATAATTTACTACTTTCATTTACTTCTGAAATATCGTGTAACATATTATACACCGACACTCATCAGAAATATATATGATTAAAGTTTCAAAAAAATATTAAAGGTAAAAATTTAGAAAAAATGAAAAACCAAAATGATTTTTCCCATAATATAAACAAACGTTTTTTGCTTTTTAAAATGCTCAAACAAAGGTTTGAGCATTTTTTAATTCTTTTAATATGCTATTCTTTTTATCATTCAAGAATAATTAACAAGCAAGTAACTCATTGTAGAAACATAGAAAGTTTAGCCTCAAACAATATAAGTTATTTTATGCTTTGACATAATTCATAAAATAGTTCATTAATTCACAAAAAAGACTCTCTTACTATAATTATCATTAACTAGTGCAATAAAACTTAGAGACCAAGAAATAAAAAAAAATACAAATGAAAACATTTTCACTGTTTTTAATCATTAATAATTGTAATTCTAAGTTTTGCTGCGGGTGTTCTATTTTCAAAAGTAATGCAAACAAACTTAAAAAGTTCCTATTTTATTAAAAACTAACTATAAATACTAAACCATGTATACTAATTAATTTTTCTTTTTCTTGGTCCAAAATATAACAAAATTATTGTAGAATAATAAAATAAGAAAAATTACAGAACTTTCAAACTTCATAAAAAACATAAATTTTACCATAACATTTTTTTTTAAAAAAAAAGTTTAAAACTTAACTTACACTATAGCCTCAAAACAACTAGCATCTTAAATAGTATTTTATTGACAACTAGGGATTCATTAAAATTACTACGAGTAATTTGACTTAATTAATAACATAAATCAATTAAAACTAAAAAAAATATTAAAATTTAACAAAAATATTGCGGAAGAACTTATTTGACCAACACTTTATCATTGTTCATGTGTTATGTTTTCAGATATACATTACAAAAATAACACATAAAAATAATTTAAAGTAAAAGCCATCAACTCCGTCTTTTCCACAAGATTTTTATTTATTAAGGCAGAACCGGCTTTCAGCTTACGCTATCAACAGTGCCGGAAAGATATCGAGCCGTCAACTGTCCAGGACCTCGGTTAAGAGTTTGTCGTCTCCAAACTCTTAACAGAGGTCCTGGACAGTTGACGGCTCGATATCTTTCCGGCACTGATGATGGCGTAAGCTGAAAGACGGTTCTGCCTTAATAAATAAAAATCTTGTGGAAAAGACGGAGTTGATGGCTTTTATTAAAAAACATTCCACAGCGTAGAAAAAATATTGAATTTAAAGTAGTTCTATAACACTAATTATCTTGTTACTCTACAAATATAATGATAATATCATTTTAAAAGGAAAGAAAGGAAAAAATGAATGCTTTACTTTAAAACAAGATGTTATACATTAATTTTCTACAAATGTGAAATAAATAAGAAAAAATAAGCTAACTTATAAAAATAATATCTTCAAATTCAATGTCATTTACTTTTTTTTAAAAAAAAATCAATTATTTGCCTTTAATACAACAAAGTATTTATTTTATAATGTAATTGATTTATATTCCGATATCAGGTAATACCTGCTAATACAGTACTAGCTAAGATTAGAAAAATTAAAAAGTCAGATATTGTAAAGAGGTATTATAATATACCAATTATAACGAGGTATGCCCAAAAACACAAGGTTTGACATACAACCTCTCACATGGGTTTCCTAGCTATTTTTAGTAGTTTGCTCAAAATATATTATTTAATTATGCTGTAGAATGCATTGACTTATACAGTAACACACTGCTTTGAGTATAACAGAGTATTCACATTTACTATTTATAGCTTTATGTAAAAGGACGCTAAGATGAAAGAATAAGCAAACTCATAAAAATAATACCTACGACAGGTTAAAATTCAAACTTCAAAGTTTGTTTCTTCTTTGAATCTATTTTGATTCTTAATTCAGGGCTGTAGAAGTGCTCTTAGACCTTTTAACCCTTAGAAGTTTTAGGGCCTAAAACTATTAGTGAACAAAATAAATAAAAATGTACTTTTTAGGGGGACCGCAGTAGCAAAAGGTTAAGACTTGCTGTGCTAAAGATAAGGAAGGAAACCCTTCCTCCCCTCTGTTGAATTCCATCCTCACAGCACTGACCACGCTCAATGCTGCTTAACTTTTATGATCCAATAAAAATTATGGATATACTTGTTGTATTGAAACGAAACTTAGGGTGCTTATTTATTAGGTAGGTATATACTTGTACCAATTTTCAACTCAATTAGATTGTTTTCCGATTTTTTTAAAATTTTTCAAAAAACATACACAAGTCATTTGATAAAAATTGAACTAATGTGGATAATGAGATGAAACTTGGCAAATATGTTAGTTTTATACATAGCTACATCTGTGCCTATACAATCCGATCACATAATTTTTCCGCATTTTATGATTTTTTGAAATTTTCTGAGTCATTTTTGCTGGTTAATGACGCCAAAAAAATTTTTTTCCGAATATCACAACTACAGAAGTAGACAAATTTCTGTACTAAGGTTCAACTCTCTAGCATAAATACGCTGGGAGTTACGATGACAACAGATACATACAGACAACTTAGTGAAAACCACTCAGAAGGCCTCAAAACACCTGAAACGGATAAATCCAGTGACATCCTTTTTTCAGAATTTTTGCAAACACAATACATTTCCTATACACCTATGGTATAAATGAGAGTAAAAAATGAGTAAAATAAATGTAATGCTGCCTAATATCATTTTACTGAAAAAAATAAACAAATGTAAATATTCATACAATGTCAAATTATCATGCTGTTATCATTGGTATATTCACAATTTATTCATTCAAATAAAAATTAAAAATAAAGAGATAGTAGAGCATCCCTGTGTCAAAACCATATTGTATCAAATCCCACCCTCTGCCTCTCTACAAAATCCAACTTACTTAAACAAATAACTTAAAACATCTAATCATACAAAATAATGAAGCCTTTTTATATCGTTTTTATCTTAAAAATTATATATACGAGTAAATAAACTAGGACTTAAATCTACCAAAAAATAGGCTACGAAGCCAATCAAATGAGCAAATTAAAATTATATAATAGAGGACTAATTTTAAAGCGAATCGTTTTAATGTCATTGTATCAAAGTCAACAAATGTTAACAAAGTATTTTTAAAGTAACAATTACTAAAATCATATGATTATAATAGCAAGCAATACTATGCTTAAAAATATAACATTAAATTTAAAAGGAATATTACTATATTTGAAAACCTCAAAAGGGTTTAACAAATATACTTATATTTCCATAATAACATTTTGTTCAGTATCTCAGAGTGAAGCCTATACATTGTGCAATAGTTTGTGGCACATAAGACAAAAAACTTTATAGGACCTCTATTTTAAATATTCAAGCTTTTGAGGAGGAATAGTCCTAATTAATAAAAAAAAAAAAATTTGCCGAGCTTTTGATACAATTTTATCTTTTTCAAGGCTTAACATATTAAATAATAACAAAAACAGTTACATGGTTGCTAACAAATAGATGTTTTAAAAACATTTATTTGTTAGCAACTATGTAACTGTTTTTGTTATTATTAATTGTTAAGCCTTGAAAAAGATTAAATTGTATCAAAAAGCTCGGCAATTTTTTTTTTTTTATTAATTAGGAACCTATTCCTCCTCAAAAGCTTGATATTTGTGGCACATCTTATAAATCTATAAGTTCTACAGAGTAAAGTGATTTTTAACCAACACTGTGTTTTCGCTATCATATTCAAGAGCAAATGCTATTCTTTTGAAGGTAAAAAATGATTGCAAACATATTTAAAGGTAAATATTGTTTAAACAATTAGTCGCGTACAACTTTTAAAGTTATACAGGGTCTCCAGTACTATTATACTAAGTTTAGATTACAAACCAAATCAACTTTAAACAAAAATTATTGAAATATTTAATTCTTCAATATTTAATTGA
>JACMZG010000002.1:5503926-5567151 GCA_018340805.1 Microvelia longipes
ATATGTAGGTGTGTGTGGTAGAAAATAAAATGAATTTATTCAAGAAGGAATATTTTTTTTTTCAGATGAAACATAATATTTATATTCTTCAGATGAAACATAATATTTATATTCTTCTAATGAAACATATTTATATTCTTTAGATGAAACATAAGAAATATATTCTTCAGATGAAACATAATATTTATATTCTTTTAATGAAACATAATATTTATATTCTTTAGATGAAACATATATTTTATTAAGGAAGAACATCAGATCTGTTTTCCTTAGGACAAGATATTTATGTTCTTCAGATGAAACATAATATTTATATTGTTCAGATGAAACATAATATTAATATTCTTTAGATGAAACATAATATTTATATTCTTTAGATGAAACATATATTTTCTTAAGGAAGATCATCAGATCTGTTTTACTCAGGACAAGACATTTATGTTCTTCAGGTAAAAATAAACAGAAATAAATAAAATAAAAATAGAAGTATTTTTAACATAATATTAATGTTGATCTTCTTTAGTTGCAACATATAATTAAACAGAAAATAAATAATCTCACAAAGTAGTTGATCATCACGGATAGGGTAGAGTAAAGGCAATGACAACGGGATAGTCAGTGTTGTCATAGTTGGGAATCATCGCTGATTTGACTGTTTAAGCTAACACTAGGTAGATTATCACTATGAGCTGCACCTAATCCACTCATTAGACTGTCTTCTTCATCACTTTCCCATTCATCACTACCCTCTGAAAGAGATAAAGTACATCGGTATTTCTTGTAAATATGAACATATATAAGGATGAGCTTTTATCAGGCAATGAATCTTGGAATTTATAATATGTGGCTACTTCAGATTCACTTACTGTACTCATGAGAATAATGATTATGAGGTACCTGTAATACCTGACATGAAGTCAACCACACACACACACACAACCACACACACACCAACACACCACCACAACACCACACACACCACAATATATATTATATATATAATATATATATATAATAATATATACATATGTATGGAGACCCTTTTCCTTCAGAAATATTTATTGTACCACTTATGGATTGCGCTTATCAGCCCAAAATATGAAAATTTGCTAATATATAGAAAATACAATCTTAACAATTTGGTAATTTATTGTTGTTTTGTAACATCAAGAATGTAGATAACAATTTGTGTTAAGTTGTTTCACAACAAACATCACCAATGGAGGACCACACATACCATGCCGAGGACGAGGCAACTAGAGCAATGTATAATTCCTACCTTATGAAACTAATTACAGCTTAGATAATTTACTATTATATAGAAGAGCACCACTGATAACACGAAAGCCGGTACCACTGTTGCACCTGAAGTAATACTGCCACGCCTAACAATACAATTTCTGAAAAAAAAGTTGGCAATACTTCCGGTTGCTGAATTATTATGTTCTATTATTAATTAATGATTGATTATTCATAAAATACTAATATAAATATCGGTGCATTACAATATTTAAAGCATTTTAAGTTTTAGTTTAACATATTTATTAAAATTATATTAAAAGTAGTCCTCGTCAACTAAATGTAGATTCTTGTATTCCGCCACTCTTTTGTCATCTATGACTGGGTTTATTAAATATTCAGCACGTGTTTTAAGTTATTATATTTGTTCTTTACAATCTTTCTTCATTAATAGATATTTTTATAACATATTTAAAATAATGTTTTGTTGTCAGGTTGGCAGCATTACTTAAGTGCACCAGTCAACCGGCTTTCGTGTTATCAGTGGAATAACATTGTGTTTACGGTCCTGTGCTCCTTCTACATATAGTATTATTCTAAGATTACAAATAATTACACTATGAGCACTAGCCCTTTCTTACTGTCCTTTACTGTCTCCTTTGTAGTCAAAAGCCTTAATGTATTATAAACCAATTAATAGGGATAAATAAGAAAAATGTAGTTTTAGGGCCTTTTGGCCCATCAAGGTATTTAACCTGCGGGAACTACCTCATATGGGTAACTCTAAGTATTAATTTAAGTTGGAAAAATCTTTTTATATAAATTGAAAGCATATGCCAGGCTGCGAACCTCTGTCCTTCATTGACAAAATAGAGTGCTTATACAATCACAGAAGCAGAAATTAATGGGGATAAAAAGTGCAATTGAATACAATAATTTTACTCTCAACTCCTGGTCTACTAGAATGGTGAGCGTGTTCTCACTTATGTTAGAGTCTAGTGATACCTTGAATGTACAAGTTATCCCCAAACACTAACAATACATTGTACAACTAACTATAAAGTTTACCCAGTGTGCTGTCGACAGATAGCCTTCCCATGCCATCAGGCCAGTATCTCTGCGATGGTTTTAATCCATTGGTTTTCTTCTTACCAATATGACCTGGTTTTGCACCAGCACCAATACCTGTTAACAGAAGAGTTCGAATATAATAAACTTCTTACAGAGCTGAAAGTTGTTAGTTATTATGTTGGCTACACTTAAAAATCTGATACAGGGTATCTCGGAACTTTTCCTCACCACATTGGATTTGCTGAGCACATCCTCATTACTTCTGACACACTTTGCTGATGCTCAATATATAAATAAGACCAAATGTACTGCAGCAGGTCTTCAAACTCACATTGCTAGTTCTCAGACAAAATACATTCCCTTTATTCCCAGTGTTGTCCTACCAGGCACTGACTTCTTTGATGCTTTTAACTTATAGATGAAATTGAGCACCAGTGGAGTCGTTCATTACGGGTGAAAGAAAAGAGTCTCTCCACAAAAATATTTTATTGGCAAAGCACTTTCAACCTAGCATGAGGCCATCTTCTTAGATGGTAAAAGCTTGGTGAGCCGTGTAAGACTCAACTTGTAACTCACGTGTAAGACTCAACTTATAAGCTTGGTGAGCCGTGTAAGACTCACGGTGAGTCTTACACAGCTCACCAAGCTTTTACCATCTAAGAAGAAGAAGTAGTTATTTGTAGTTTTTTAATGTTATTTGTGTCATGGTTTGTTAATTTCATCTTTACTATAAGGCACTGATGATGGCCTCATGCTAGGTTGAAAGCGCTTTGTCAATAAAATATTTTTGTGGAGAGACTCTTTTCTTTCACCCACTTTTAACTTAAATGGTCCAAAGAAAAGATTAATAATAGACTGCTGGACTTCAGACCCATAGTTGGCAACCCTGTCTGGGAAGAACAAAGAAGAACGAGATGAACAGTTGTGATAAGAGTTCAATTTCTAAACAAAAGATTTTCCCCAGGTATTAGAATAGGGCAAAGTTTGTAAGAGGTATTTTTAGCGAATTTTCATAATGAAAATGACGCTTATGAGGTTGTTCGGAATGACGGAAGTTGAGGGTGGAGTGGGTGGAATCGGTTCCTATTGGCTTCCTGATAACAAAAATATATGTCCGAAAAAAGTTTTATATATATGTATATATATATATATATATAATATATATATATATATTATATATATATATATATATATGTATATATATATATTATATGTATGTAAGAGTTTCTACCCTTTCGTATGGCGAACGATAACTCTCGAAAGCGTTCTCAAATTGAAACGAAACTTTGCAAATCGCGAGATGTTGAGGAGGTTACGAGGCCTATTGTTTAATAAAACATTATGACGTCATCAACCAAAGTTATGACGTCATGAAAAAAATTTTTTTTGAAACTTAAAATGGCTTTAAAACAAGGTATCTAGTAATTTAGGTGACGGCTAGCTGAATCGATTAAGACCGGATTTCAGCTCAATCGAACCATCACAAATGGCGCAAACAGTATACATATATATAAATGTTGTATATATGTATACGTCTAGGTCAAAGACTCGTACGATATCTGTAGGGTTCAGTAGTGTTAGAGGGTGGGGATATAGATAAAAGAAAGACCTCTACCTCTTGCTCCATCATGGTAAGCCTACTGTCCCAGAGAGACAGGGCAAAAATGGCTTCCACCTGAACACGCCGAGCTAAGCAGACCGTAAAGAGGAGAACATCGAAGTAGTCTTTATATGGTCGAAGTTATTCTAAAAACCATGCGACCAGTTTCAGCTCAATCAGACAATTCCTAGTGACGCAAACGGCATTTTTATTTTGATTTAATCGTGAATATATTTTTTTCAATCTTAAGATTTTACTCAAATAAACAATTTGTTTACAAAACAAACTTTGACATTTTTCTTTAATTCTATAAACAATCATAAACGTAAGTTAGATTTATAACCTTTTGTTAGTGGACGATAACTAAAGCTGATGAAACTATAATCTTTTCATACCCTTTATACAAGGTTACTTTAACAGTTGCAACGTGTGGATTTTTTCCTCACAAAATCAAATTTGTGAGAAAGCCTTTCAGGCCCGCGAAGCGGGCCTGTGAAACGAAGCTGTGAAATTCGCTAAATACGTGGCAATGCCATGTAACAAGAAACGATAGTGAAACCATACATTAATACAAAACAACAACAATGTGGCCCGCGAAGCGGTCACTAGGAGGCCCCCGGGCCGCGAAGCGGCCCGGTGGGCCGACGCCGCGGAGCGGACGAGGCGCGAAGCGCCGAGGCCGGGCCGAAGGCCCATATTTAATATAATTTATAGTATTTAGGGCTTGAAATGTTATGAAATCGAAAGTTGGACATCTATATTATCGTAAGAAAAGAAAATAAGTGTGGTCTGTTCAAATTTTCTGAAATAAATTCGGTAGTATAATCTAATGTGTTCCCAGTCACGGGTCAATCCTTGTGGGATTTCACTGTATTTTTGTAATTGTCTATGTTTATTCTTGTAACAAGAATAAAAAAATTTTTTGTGTACATTTTGCACTCTTTTGTTTCTGGTGTTTTTGTACTATTTTTGACTTCTTTTTAAGATAATATCTTATATTATTTGTTTATACTGAAAGAAGTATGTATATCACAGCATTTGTGGTATGGAATATTAGTAACTTTGTAGATAAGTTGCTTAAGTCACTTCTATGCTTCGTTGCCGTGCATAATTTAACTGAAATGTCAACATCTTCTATTCATTTTTATAATCTAGAAGACTTGTAATAGTAATTTAAATCAACACCTTTATCAACTATTTTGTCAACTTCACCCATCAATAACCATATAACCTAATTTAACATGAAATAATCATGTATACATTTACCAGAAATTAGTAATAATAAATAATAATAAATCTTTATTCTAATAATTTACACACGTAAACAACAGAAAAAAGTCAAAACATGTTATATATTAAAATAATTCATTTTTTGCATTGAAGTATTCATCAAGGCTATAAAAGGCTTTGTCTGTTAATAGTTATTTATGCACCAAGGGAGTAAAGAATGTCATTATTCCCCTGAGCATTATGTTGGTTCCTAAGGCGAAAGCCGAGGGAACCAAAGGATTTAATCCTGAGGCGAAGCGAGGGATTTAGATGTTAACTCCTGAGGCGAAGCCGAGGAGGGAAATTATTGCGAGGGAATAATGGCATTTTACTCCAAGGTGCATACAAGATTTATCTCCAGACGTCGACATGAAAATAAAGTAAGAAATGTCTTTTTCAAGATTTTTAACTGAAAATTATCTTACCTTTATTATAAGAAACTCGTCGTTTGGTGAATTATGCAAAAGTCTTCAACTTGGTTTCTTAGTAAAAACATTCGCTTTCTTTGCAACATAACCTTCGTTTTTTTTTCTTTTTAATAATGCTATTAGTGATGCATAGCTTTTGATATAACATTTTCTCTCACAAGCAAAATGATGATCATTGAATGCAGTGACCGCAGACTTGACGCTTGTTTTGTTTTTCATTCATTATTAAAATAAACAAGCAATGCATTTTCACTTACTTGTTGTAAATTATGATCATGACACCAACTTTTAAAATTGTTACATGCTTTGTCATATAATTCGTTGGTAACAAGTTTTCTTTTACCAAAGTTTTGCTTCAATATCAATGTCAGGAGTTTACTGTTAAAAAGTTCGTCAATATCACACACAATATTATCTGACATAATTGAAATATTAGAGTAGAAAATTAGAGCAGTTATAAGTAATATTTTAATCTAATTATTAAATTTTAAGACTGGTTAAACAGTTAAAGCTAAGGTTTTTACTAAAAAAACTTTGATTTAATGATATTTTGTCGAAAAAAAACAATGAGCATGCAAAATCTTAAAATTATTTAAAAAAATCAGGATAGCCAACTTAATTTTTTTACTTTTAAATAAAGAACTAGTTTTTTTTTTTTAATTATTTATTCTTATATTATTATTAGCATTAACTAGTTCTTCTTAAAATGATTGTTAATGTTATATTCTTTTTTTTATACATCTTATTCTTGTATATCTTCTTGTTTATAGGTATCTTAGTTTTCAAATAAAAATAATTATATACTATTCAGTTTGTCGATTATTAAGTTAAGTTGGCAACTGTTACTTTTTACTCCCAAGGGAGTAAAAAGTACTTTTTACTCCCTTGGGAGTGAAAAGTGATTCTTTACTCTCTTAAATCTAGTCATTAAATTTTATATTATATACCGTCTGGAGATAAAATATTTTTAATTTTCTCTTTGAATATTTTAAAAGTAAGGTTTCTATCTGATACACTTAGATGATTGAACAACTTTGATTCCTAGAGATTTGTATCCGACTCTAACTTACTAAGTCTGTGATATGGTACACTAATATTTTTATGAGATCTAGTTTTGTAGTTATGACTGATAGTTAAAAACTTATTTTCCATTCATTTTTTATGTACAACAGGGATTTATAAATAATATGTTTACAACAGTCATTATTTTTAAATCTTCAAAAAATTTTTTGATAGATGTTTTGAAGTTTAGTGAGAGCATTATTCTTATTAGTCTCTTCTGTAGTATTAAGAGGCAGTTTGTATTTGCATGGCCCCAGAGAAGGACACTATAGTTCAACCTACTCTCTATCATGGCTTTATAGAACATAACTAATGAATCTACAGGTAAGTAATTTTTAAGTTTTCTCATTACAAATGTATAACTGCTTATTTTGGCTTTTAGTTGATCTATATGATAGGTCCAGCTCAATTTGCTAGTAGGTAGGACCTTAATTTTAATAACTCATGTATAATGTTTTATCTCTATGAAAAGGATATGTATTAAGTATGTTTTAAAACTTAAGTTGTTACTTATAAGAAGAATTGCGTGTTTTTCTTATTAAATTTGGTTTAATAACTTTAGAGCTTTTTTGCACTGTTTTAAATTGTGATATCAATTAAATTAACGAAGACTTCAGTCCTTTTTTATTAAAATTTTAATTAAAAAAAGGACTGAAGTCTTCAATAATTTAATTGATATTAAATTTGGTTTAACTATAAACATTAAATTTCACAATCTATTTTATTGAGTCCTTAGATTAAGTTATCCAGTAGTAAGTATCAGTATCAGTAGTTAAGTATCTTAAGCCATATGTAGATCCATTTTTAATAGTTCTGGAGGGTTGGTTCTTAACCCCCCCCCACCCCAGGTTTTTTTTTTTTAATTTAAAATTCCGGAGGAAATAATTTCCTAGGTACTTAGACCTTGTATGTGGGTCCATTGTACCTGAATCCGGAGAAGATAGAATAAAATATATATATATATATATTATATATACACATATACATACACACATATATACATACATACACAACACACACACACACACACACACCCACACATATATATATATATATATATATATATTATATAATATTATATATATATATATATATATATATATATATATATATTATATATATTGTAAGAATGAATACATAATATTTAAGATAATGTTGTAAATGGTAAGATAAAGGAAATAAATCCCCCCCCAGGTTTCTATTAATGCTTATTGAACCATTTCTTTCTCAATGCTCAGTTTCTCCTTAAATTTCTTTTTAAATAATATTTAAAATTTCTGTGTTTTACCTAAGGGATCACCAGGGGGAGTAGAAGCATCAAGCATGGGCTGTAAGATACGCCTCCTTGCATTAATAAACCAATTATTGACTTGAAGTAAGGTTAAATCAGTTTGAGCAGCTATTTGTCTTTTCTCATCTTCTGTTGGGTATGGGTGCTGCAAAACATTCATAACAAATAAATACAAATAATATAATACAGTTTATTTACAAATAATCCTTGATTTTGTACAAGGACTCATGGTCATAGTGCAAGTGTGGTTTTCCCAAAGTTGTCTGTCTGTATGTGTATATGAGTCTGTTATCATCGTAGCTCCTAGTGTATTTATGGTAGAGAGTTAAAACATTGTACAAAAATCAGTCTACAGCTGTAGTTTGTGCTATTCGTAAAATAATATTTTTATAACGTCATTAGCCCGCAATAATGATTCTGTGAAAATTTCAAAAATAAAAAATGCGGAAATATGATTTGTAGCAAGTAGCTATGTATAAGACTAACATATGTGCCAAGTTTCATCTTATTATCAGCATTAGTTCAATTTTTACCAAATGACTTGCATACATTTTTTAAAAAATTGTAAAAAATCAGAAAATGATTTAATTGAGTTAAAATTTAGTACAAATGTATACTTTTACTTAAGAAATAAGTACAAATAGTTTGTGTATTATGGGTATACTAGTCGACCCATAATTTTTGTAGGATCATAAAAGTTAAGTAGCATTGAGCGTAGTCGGTGCTGTATGGGTGACCGCTGAGAATAAAACGGATGTATTTACTATCTGAGGACGAGCGAAGCAAGTCCTAAGACATGTTGCAGTATAAATAAATAAATTAATTAATAAACTATTTTTATTTGCCAATAAGTATACAAAAATATACAATAGCTTGAGGTCATATATAGCTTAATAAAATACATCAAATAATAAGAATACACTTAACAATGCATGACGTAATTATTTATTTAATTAAAAACTCTGATAAATTATAAATGGGTTTTTTGATGAGCAATTCTTTGCATTTTGATTTAAAACATTTTATTTCAGCAATGTCTTTTATATCTTGTGGTAAAGAGTTGTACAATACTACCCCTGAGTAATCTGAACTAAATTTATATTTTGAAGTTTTATGTTGGTTTATTCTTAATAAATTTTTATTTCTGGTATTATAGTGGTGCTTATCTACATTGTTTGTATAATTGCCAACATTTTTTTTTTACTATAAATTTAGCGAATTGTATATTCTGAGGACGAGCAAAGTGAGTCCAAAGCTTGGAGGTTGAGCGTAGCGAATCCGATGTGACGAGGAAAAGTTTTGAGGTTACCCATTTTTTTTAAAGTATACTCGTCAAACAAACTGAACTAATATCAATTAGCTGAAACTTGGCACATTTGCAGGCCACATAAAGCCACATGTGTGCCAAATTTTAACAATTTGGCAACTGATGATTTTTCACAATTTTTATGGATTTCTTAAGTTTTAATGAGTCATTAATGACAGTTAAAATGAGTCATCAATGAGACCATAAAAATATTATCTGGAAGGCACAACTTGGCTTAAAGCTTGATTTTTGCTCAAAGTTTCAACTCTTTAGTATAAATACTCTAAGAGCAACAGGTGAGAACAGGAGTGATAACAGACACTTTCACATAAGGAGTCTAGGGTAAAAGTTTATGCCTACCATGATGCTTAATTAAAAAAAAAACACTAGAATTGTATAAAAACTATACAGTTCTAAAGACTAACTATTACTATTTCTATACCAAGTTTCATTGAAATCATTTAATTTATATGGCAGTTATCGTGACACGTACAAACACTGAAACAAACATACAAACAAACAAAAACACAAACATACACGCCGTCTCAAACTTTTCAAATGAAAGAACTCACCTATGTTCGTTCAATAAACAGTACAATAGTACAGTAACATTTTAAGACCACATGAGGTCTTGACATCACCTGAAATGGATAAGTCCAGTTTCATCCCGGATTTTTTTTTAAACACAATGCTTTTTCTATATACCTACGGTATAAATGAGGAAAAGTAAAAATGTTAAAAATCAAAATATCATTCAATAAAGTTGAAATGAGCAGTGATTGATGCTGAAAATATAAATTAAGAGATTTTCACAATTCGAGGATCTGAATCTGATAGGGTAAGGAAAAGTTCAGCAGTAAGCACAACCTGATAATTTAGTGATGAGTTTACAACATACCATAAAATAATAAACTATAATAAAGTTTAGACAAAGCTTAAAAGTCAAGGAAAACAATGCATTTTAAAAGTTTTTTAGCACAATGATGGTTCAAACCATAACTTAATGATACTATATCGTAAAAGAAGAATTCATTAGCTTATTGTAACTGCATTTATGTAACATAATATACTGACGACTAAATGTTGGAACAGCCAAGCCCTCATAACAGTGGTAGCTTGTTTAGGAAGAATTCCTCTTTTCTGTTTCTTTCCTCCTCTCCCTCCCAGTGAGTCATCATCCTCATCGCATGATCCACCACTACTTAGACAACCTACACAGACATATATATTATATATATATATATATATATATATATATATATATATATATATATATATATATATATATATATAAATGATCTCTCCACAAGGAAAAAATATTGCAATAATAATATTAATACAGTCTATTGTTTAGTTTAAAAATCTTGACAGGTCAGTTTAGGCACCACTGATTCTTAAGAAAAAAAATCCCTGCAAGAAGGGAGCGGGAAAAAACTATGTAAACAAATCAGGTTATTTTACTTGTATTTTCTTGGGGATGTTACTTTACATTTCTTTTGTGTAGTTTTATTTTAAAATGTCATTTTAAGATTCATTTGAAAGTAGTTTTCAAAACGATGTAATCAAAAGAAGAACCACAAGCAAAGTGAATGATTGCCGGGAAGAAGGTTTTTTTCCCTACAGTGGTTATTGTGGTAGGTTTTTTTTCTCTTTTTAAGTGAGAGGTTGGCAGCAGCTTCTCTGATTGGTCAATCCCCAAAATACTTATGACCTTGGGGATTTTTAAACTAAACGATAGACTGTAATATAAAGTTGTTCCTGCAAGGTAATCCTTAAAGGAACAACTTCAGGTAGTAGTGGAAACTGTTACATTCCAAATGTATTCTAAAGTTTTTGATAATGAGGAAGACGCATGTTTGCCAAATATATTTTTATTTAAAAGTATACAACATTTAATGAATGATAGCACTCGCAAATTTTTTTTAGAGTGTTCCAATTAATTTGAATTAATTTTTTTAAATTTACTGTTGTTGTTAGAGGGTATTGTTCAAGATGAGACTGTATCGCACACAGCAGATTTTTTTAGAACTATCCTGGATATTATTTGTTGCTTAATGTACCTTTTATTTTCAGACTCCTAGCTGCTTTATTCTATAGCAAAACCGCTTCACAGTTTTTTTGGTAAACTCAAATTCTGGCGGGAAATCACACTTATAACCATAGAGATATATACTAGAGGGGGCATAGCCTATCTCAATACATTAAGCATCCTGAAACACTATTGTAGGGCTCTCAGGGCCTCTGTGTAACCTCATAGAAACCTCTTTAAAGAGTAAATTAAAATTATAATGAATCAATTGTTTTTGGCTACCTACAAATTGTTTGTGTTTTGATTTATCTTTTCAGCGTTCTACTATACAAATCACTGTAATTTTGTTCTATTTATTTGATCATATTGATAATCAAAGGTGGTCAGGTTATTTTTTCGATGTTTCAAAACTCAACTAATAGGGCCCCTCTAGTAATAATATCTCTATGCTTATAACACTGTTATAATAATAATTTATGTGTTATCGATGTATTTCAACTTTCGATGTGTTATCAGTGATCAATTTTCAAGTGCTTGTTGTTCACCCAACTTTTCGTTTAATTTATGAAATTATTACATTGATTTTGAGTTATTCTTTAATAAATATGTGCTAACTTTAATAAAAAAAAGGCATCAATAGAGCTTTTGTTCTAGTAATCTCAACTCTGAATATTGCTCAAAATCGGAATCACTCGTCCCAAATGTAAGATGATATATGTATGTACTTAATTTGAACAAAAATAATTTAAAACTATTTTTTAAATTAGTATTTTAGTTTCTATTTTTTAAATTAGCGATAGATTTTTACAAAAGTCTCGTGAAACGTATGTTTTCGTTGTTAGGGACCTCTGAAACGGATTTGTGTCGTGGTCCGAGGTTCGACTTCCGCCATGACGCCTATCCTATTAGCGAATTTTATTCACAAAGGAAATTCCCTAAAAGATAGTGCAGACTAATAAAATAATAACTATTTACCCCAATTCTACACAATAATATCATAAATTGAAATAAACATAAGGTAAACAACAATAAAGTAAAAACGGCTTTGCCAAAAACATTTTAGATTCAGGTTTGCAAAATAATTTTAAGCATTGCAGGCTTAAACATAACTCGCAATACAATGAAAACTGATATAACTAAAAATAGGTTTTGAACATTTGTTAGTTTTAACAATGGACTTGAGATTTGAAATGAAAAATCTCAAAAGTGACGTAATAGCTTTTTGCCGCAAATCTTACTTTTTTAAATAATTTTTTTTAGTTATACAAATTTGCACAATTAATATTTTCATTTTTTCTTTGAAATACATTTCTTACCTCGATTAACTTAACAAAACAAAAATAACCATAGGTTAAAATTCATGCATCTTCCTCATTTACATAAACAACAATTTTATATAAACTGAGAGGGTAACCTGGGATGTGAATCCCAGACTTCCATGGTGTCAAAGGTATGTTCATTTTTGGGACTGATTATTGCAATAAGATCAAAAATGTTCATTATTCACTTTAGACTTCATTAATTGATGATGCTGAGCTTGGCAGAGCGAAATGTGGTATATTTAATAAAATTAACAATATAAAACTACAGTCTTCATTAATTATGACCTTTTATTAAAAAATAATTAATGTATTGAGTTATTATGTACTGCACATTGAATATTATTAATTATTTCATCACACACACAACACACACACACACACACACACACATATATATATATATATATATATATTATATATAATATATATATTATATATATATATATATATATAATATATTATATATATATATATAAACTTATAGTTTAGTCACAGCTTCTCTGTGAATAATCCCTGCACTAGGAATCATAAGGTGGAACACTATCTTCTAACTAAGGGAGTTAGCAAAAAGGGCCCAACAACAAGACCTACTAGTCAGGTGATCTATCACCTCTCCCTAATAAATATCACTATCACTAACTCATTGGTACTATGCTAGCCTTTCCACAATAAGCACTGCACACCTTTATTCATATCCATGCTCAGTTTAGGCACATCTCTAAAATGTTTTAGTACGTTCCATTTTATAAAAAATATATACCTTGAGAAGTGGTAGAAAGACTATCAATAGATGGTGGATGAGATGAAACACCGATCTGAGACAAAGGTGTTGATCCCTGGACACCAGAGGATGTGGACGATACGGCCTGATGAGAATTAGACCACCCTCCCACTCCCACCTATCACAACTGAACCAAATAGTATCATATTTTAAAATAAATAACTCTGTCTCTCAATATGGTCACTCTTTCAAACTACATACATTCCAAATCATACCAAAAATAGTTGATCTATTTAAAAATTGATAAGCCAATAAATTTACTACAGCTATTAAAAGAATTGTGTACGAGGTCCCTGAGAATGTTCCCTCTCCACATTGGATTTGCTGTGCTCATCCTCAGAATATAAAAATCACAAAAATGTACCGCAGTACATTTACTGATTTATCTATTTATTGTCCTATGACAGTAAATTCGCGATTCAAAGAGATAGTTGTAAGGTTGGCAATATCAATGGCGGGAAATCGAAAGGGTGATCAATTTTTTTTGAGCCGATAAAAATTCTTCTTTTATTTCTTTATTGTTCGTTAATTTGTGATAAATGTGATAACAATTATTAGAACGACCATCGGTACTAAAAAAAATTGCAAATATTTCGTAGATAAATATTTCGATTATTCCAGGATTTTAAATATAGAATCAGGCTCTTATCACTACAGACTTAGATTTGTCCGATTTAACCCAGAAATAATAAAACCTAAACGGATGATTTAAACAAACATTTTACAAAAACATGAATTTATTGAGTTATTTATTATTTTAGTGTGTAAATAAAATTGACTGATAAATTAAAACACCATTACGGTGAAAATTGGCTTGTTATCAGTTAATTTAAATACCTGTAACAACTAATTTAAACAATTTAATGCAATTAAAAGGTAATTTTGTGTGTTTGTGTAAACTAAAATTATTTAAAAGTAACATTAATTAACAATAACTAAAATAAAACACTATATTATGATTTTCATCATCTTATCACTCAATTTAAATACTCGTGACAACCCATTAAAACGTGACAACCCATTAAAACCCTATTTTTCTACGAAATAGTGATTTTACTGAGTTCATACGTCCTAAAATTAATTAAATTAAAGCACTTTGATAAAAAATTTAAAGAAATAATCGTCACAAATAAGAAAAACCAAAAATCTCCTATAAGGACTTTAACAACGATCACCCTTCCGTTATCAATTTCTTATCAGCAACAGTGGCGCTGCTACAGACTTAGAATCGCGAATACATCCGTTTTATTCTCAGCAGTCACCCATCCAAGCACTGACCTCGTTGAAACTCCTTAACTTTGAAAATTATTTTAAAAAACCCCGTAGATATACTTGCCGTATTGAAACAAAACTTAGTATACTTATTTATTATCTAAAGGGATACACTTGTACCGATTATCAACTCAATTGAATTGTTTGACTTTTTTACATTGTTTTATAAAAATTGAATTAATGCTGATAATGAGAGGGACTTTGGCACATATTTTGGTCTTACATATGACTACATGTGTGCCAAATCTCAAACCTATTAACACATTGTTCAACGTTTTATGATTTTAAAAAAATTTGCTGAGTCATTCAGTTAATTGATATAAAAAAAATCTGGATACTAAAACTAAACCTAAAGATTGATCTTTGTACTGAGTTTCAACTATTTAGCATAAATACACTCGGAGATACGATGATAACAATAGTTATTTATGCAACAAGGGATGAAAGTAAGTTTTACAGCTCAAGTTAAAGTTTCGTCCTAAGGCAGCGCCGAATGAGGAAACTTCATTAGCTCACGAGGCCGGTAGGCCGAGGGAGATAAACTAGTTAGCTCCCAAGGCTTGCCGAGGGAGTTAACTAACATTTTGGCTCCCGAGGCTTGACGAGGCAGATAATACGAGAGCTGAAAACTTTCATCCCTTGTTGCATTTAAATTTTATCAACGACTAGAGTACTAATACTAACAACTATTAATATATTCTTCAGCTCCTTAATTGTTATTGTGTTAGTTTAGTTTATTCTTACCATGTCAATTACTCTGATGAAGAGAGAATAAAGCCACTATCTTCACATTATTTTATTGTAAGCTGTCAATAGAATAATGTGTAATACTATATTTGTAATTTAAACATTAGCGTGTGTATATTGTATATTCTACCCGTAGTACCAACATAACACCGAAAAGAATCCTAAAAATTTCCTAAAATTCCTAAAAATTTTACTAAAAAATTCTGTCAAGTTGGCAACACTTTCACTTTTCCTCCCTAGGGAGTAAAAGTACATTTACAGTGTGAGATAACAAGACTGTAAGTAGAACTTACAATACAAGGAGTAGATAAACAACTTTGTGAAAACCACTTAAGAGATATTAAAACACCTAAAAAGGATAATTCTAATAAAATCCCGGTTTTACATTTCTTTGCAAACACAATACTTTTCCTATATACCTACGGTATTAATGACAAAAAGTAAAAATAGGTCAATTACAAAAGGTAATGAATAAACTAAATTTACCATCTAATTTAATGAAACAAAACTACATAAACTGATTTTGATGATGGTCAAACTAGCAAAACTATTTTTTTTATTTAATTAATAATAAATTAAATCAAACAATTATTGATAGAATTTAGAGAAAGGCAATAGAGCACCCAGCAAAAAAGCTATGTCGTGGGGCTCTTTTTGCTAACTTCCTTAGATAGAAGATCGTATTCTACCTTATGAATTTAACCAAAGGCATTTAATGTCTTATCTATGGAAGACGTGTGACTTTACCATTATTTTCCATAGTTTTAACAAGAAACAAAACTTGCCCAACTAAAAGCCTAGGGTTTCTTGCCCTTAAAACCATCAGGTAGAGTCTTAAATTTTTCCCAAAACCAAGTTCTTTAGGGTTGGGATTTTTAACTAGTAACTAACATCGCACAGGCTTGGACCCATTGGCTTAACATCTCTTTCAAAGGATAGCAAATGTAAGGATTTCCATCCCTCACATAAAAATTCAAGATGCCCAGACTAGGATTGAACCCGAACTGTCTGGGTAAGAGGCAAACGTGCTAACCAATAAACCACCGGTCATTCCTTAAGACAGGCACTTCCTCTTTTTATATCAATCTCTTACTGAACGCGCCTAATAACTTCCATGACCTAACAAGAACAGGTCTCTCAGTTAGATCCAGTTTGACCATCTGCATATTCAGTGAACCAAAACAAATTAAACAGAACCACAAACAAAATTAAGTCTAATATGAACTACTTACAAATCAAACTAAACATCATAAAACTAAAATTTTACAAGCCAAATGAAACAAAAAAGCACATTCAATAAATTTCAGCAAACATTCTCATCTTCTGGCAAGGGTGAGACAGAGTACAGATAGCAACTAAAATGATCTAAAGTTTAAAAAAAATAATAAATACATAAGTCCTCTACATAAGTTAATACCGAAATAAGTTTAAGGTTAAATCAATTAACAGCTCACCAAAAATCAGTGAGAGAATGATTTCTATAGGCACAAACTGATCCCTCCAAATCAGAATGAACCAATAGAATATTTTCTTAGACTTATTTCTTAATGGAATATGGAATTATCAAAACAAAAGTTTTTTTTTAATATTTCAATATTCAAGCATAATTTAAGATAAAAGTTATGTTAAAACCCAAGAATCCTTAAATAATTTGTACAAGGGAACTGAGAAAATTTGTAAATGATTTTCTATAGGATGTCATTGCTTGATTGGATGATATCTATTTTTGTCCTCTTTCAACTAAAATGCACAAGACTTTGCTTAATATTCCTCTATATTGTTGTTTTATTTGGAAAACAAGGGGGGATTAATAAATTGTCCAAATCAATTGTCAGGGATGCCAATTTGAGGAAATTAAATACAGCTTTCTACAGCTACAGACAGTCCGTACTCATAAATTCAGAAATAAATTGATAAATTAAATTATTAATTATGGCAGTAACAACTTATTGTAATGAAGTACATCCTTCAAAAATGTAAAAGTAATTTAATTTGTATCCAGATAAAAAAATAATTATAAGCACACCCTGTCTCAAAAAAACTAAAATTGATCAAGATTTCAGAAAATGCGAGAGTTAACAAGGCTATATATAGAACTTCCAACTCAATGAGTAGACAAAATTATTTTCTTTTTGGCTCGTGGTACAAAACCAAAACTCTAAAAGGAAAAGTACGACGGAAAATTAAATAATCAGTTAAACATAAATTTCTGAAATCTTGATAAACAATGCAAAAACAGCATGCAAAAAAGCAGAAATAAAAAAATAGCACAATAACAGTACCTGGAGGTTATGAGGTGAGTGGGGAGAAAAGACAGTGGGGCTATTAGAATCACTAGAATGACCACTGTTGTTATTGTTTTCGAGATAACCTGAAGCGTAGTCTGATCTAAGCAGGTTCTCGCTCTGCATTTTACCTTTAAGAGCTGTAATGTACCTATTGCAGAAATCTTTACATAATTCTTGTACTTTCTCTAATTCAAGTAAATGAATCCTTAATACTTGTATAGCTTTAATCATCTGAAAAAAAAGATTTAAAAATAAGTGGGACATTAGCTGTAAAAGGTAGGAGGCAAAGGTAGGTGTAAAGCTAAGTGCCATAGATCCCTTGGCCATTCCACAACAAATTAATATAAATATACATCTAGTTTATGTATCTAAGACAGATAATTCTATAAACTCCCATTATCTAATAAATAAAAGTTTAATAAGGAAAGTAAAGAATACATACAAGACCATCAATTTCAGCATCATTGATAAGAAACGGTTTTCTATCTCTTTCCTGGTGTTGTACAAAAGCTTGAATGTCTAAATTAAAACTTTCAGAGCTTGGAGTCTCGGCTAGTTGTGTGGCTTGTTCACATCTTTCAAATAATAGAGCAAGAAGAGGAAACAGTGGGTGCCTGTAAGTTCAAAATAAACAAGATTGAAAAAACATGTTATCTTTATTATTAAGCACTTCCAACCTAGCTAGAGGCCATCATCAGTGCAAAACCTAACTAACAATAGAATACATAAAAGATATAACAAATTAATAAGTAACCAATTAAAGTTAACAACTGATGGGCTAAAATAAAATTAAAATATTTTTTGCATAATAAATAAAACACTATAATTTAAAAAAAAAATAATAATACTTGGTCTAATATCACAATAAAATAAAATAAACCATAAAAATTAAAATAATCAGGTACAATAAAATATAGTTAAAAGATAAATAAATTATTCATACCATTGAAGAAATAAAAGGGAGTAGAGAGTTAATGATTTAGCTTTAGATATTAGATTCAGACTAACAGAAGGTGGCGGCTTTTATTTCTTCAATGGTATATATAATTTATTTTACCTTTTAACTATATTTGATTGTACCTGATTCTTTTAATTTCATTTTAGCCCATCAGTTGTTAACTTTAATTTGTAACTTATTATTTGGTTATATCTTTTATTTATTCTATTGTTACTTGTTTGTTAGGTTTTGCCCTGATGATGGCCTCTAGTTAGGTTGAAAGCTCTTTGCCAATAAAGCTTAATTTTGTGGAGAGACTTTTTATTTAATTATTTATGATAAATTCCATTCACGCTCATTCTCAAGATGAAATAAAAGAAGAATATTATCTTTGATCCAATTGAAAGAAACTGAAATTTCTAATACACACAAGAGACATTTTCTGAGCAGATCAAAAGAGAGGATCTAAACTCGAGTATACTGGTCTCTCAAAACTTGTTAAATGCAACATTACATTGCAGTAAAGAGTTTTTACAATTTAAACTTTATAACTTAATAATTGACACCATCCCTTGTAAATAAATATATTTATGCAGAAATAATGTGACACTTTACAGCTAAGTTCATAATTTAATTAATTTTATTTTATTAATTTTTTTTATCTATGTATAAAGTAGAGAACTTTATTACCTAATTACTCTGCATAAATATGAAATACTTGCATACACAAAAAAATAATAATGTATTTTAATAGCTGAAAATTTGAGTAAAAATAATACATCAGGAATTATTGGCTATATAAATGTTTTTTTTTATTTTACAGTAAAAATGCATTTTATAAGTAGTTCATTCATTTCTATTCTTAAAGAAACTAATATAAGAGTTTTACAAATGGAAAAAGGCTTGTTTAGACCAAATTGCCTAACAGAAGACTGACATAGTGCACAATGCTCGGGCAATAAGAGAAATCTGGCAACATTTCCCATATGTACATGTACATATGCTGATAATATATATATATATATATATATATATATATTATATATATATATATATATTATATATAATATATATATATATATATATATATATATATATTATTTTTCTCTTGTTAGTTTGCTTACTTTCCGTGCGCTGTTTTTGTTATCAGCCACTGATCACCTGTTAATTCTCTTTGATCTTTTAATCTAGAAAATTGTTATCACTTGTTTTTTGTTCTTTTTTACTTTTCTTTCTTTAAGTCCTTAGAATAAAGAATCCATAATCCTTATGGATTGCTTATCAGCCCAAATTATGAAAATTTGCTAAATATATAGAAAAATACAATCTAAACAATTTGGTAATTTATTGTTGTTTTGTAACATCAAGAATGTAGATAACAATTTGTGTTATGTTGTTTCACAACAAACATCACCAACTGGAGGACCACAATACCATCCGAGGGACTGAGGCAACTTAGAGCAATGTATTATTTCCTACCTTTATGAAACTATTACAAGCTTAGAATAATACTATATATAGAAGGAGCACCACTGATAACACGAAAGCCGGTTCACTGGTGCAACTAAGTAATGCTGCCACCCTTACAATATACAATTTTCTAAAAAAAAAGTTGGCAATACTTCCGGTTGCTGAATTATTATGTTCTATTATTAATTAATGATTGATTATTTATAAAATACTAATATAAATATCGGTGCATTACAATATTTTATGCATTTTAAATTGTAGTTTAACGTATTTATTAAAATTATATAAAAAGTAGTCCTCATCAACTAAATGTAGATTCTTGTATTCCGCCACCCTTTTGCCATCTAAGACCAGTTTTGTTAAATACTCAGCAGGTATTTTAAGTTATTATATTTGTTCTTTACGATCTTTCTTCATTAATAGATATTTATGACACATATTTAAAATAATGTTTTGTTGTCAGGTTGGCAGCATTACTTAGTTGCACCAGTCAACCGGCTTTCGTGTTATCAGTGGAATTACATTGTATTTACAGTCCTGTGCTCCTTCTATATATAGTATTATTCTAAGTTTACGTCTTTGCCCATATTTTTATGTTATAGATGTCCTGAAGATGAATAGATGAACTTAGTATTTGAAACGTCTACAAATGAAAAATTGAAGTTTTATTTTTAACCAGACTGAGTTGAGTAGTTCATATTATATATATATATATATAAATATATATATATATATATATATATATATATATATATATTATGCTTAGAACATCATGTCCAAACTGTAATATCCTATGACTTGTTAGGAACAGTCAGATTGAATTTCACAATAGTGAAACTTAAACTAATGTTTAAATTCATTTATATAACTATTATTTATACAACTTTTATAACATTATGCTTACTTATACACAGCTCTTTTATCAGCTTCAAACCTGGCCTGATCTTGAACAGTAGCGTTACTACCGTTCTGGGGAGAAACTGCATCCTGGTAGGAAACCATGCTCCCAACACTGTTTTCCTGCATGTCAGGCCATCTGCAACAAAAATATATTTTGAGACAATCAGGTTACTAAAGGCCAACCAAAAAGTTACAAAATTGAAACGTTTAAGTTTTTTTTTTAACATTAAGTATTGTCTAAGTCCTATCATATAGTCTATACATGAAGAGAGGCTGTAAAGCCTTGGATCCCCCAAATAAACTAATGAACTAGAAATCAATTACAATTAAAATCAGACACAATTTTTTGAATTAATAATGCTTAATACAAACATTTCTCAAAAGGCTTGCCTTGCTTTGGAACAAAGCTCTCCTATCTTACTTCCTAAGAAATACAAAAACATTGTTTTAAAATGAGGAAAAATGGAGTCCATCGTAAAAAACGAAAGAATAGAAAGTCTCTCCACAGTTTATGATATTTATTTACAATAAAGCAGAGTGCTTTCGACCTTACAAGAGGTCATCATCAGTGCCTATTAAACAAATAAGACAAAAAATAATTTAAAACCCCTACTTACAAAGAAAAAATGAATAAATACAAAAATACAAAGTACATAAATGTTTAACTTCATTTCTGTTCTTATTTGTATACTTTGTATTTTTATTTATTTATTTTTTTCTTTCCAAGTAGGGGTTTTAAATTAATTTTTGTCTTATTTGTTTAATATGCACTGATGATGATCTCTTGTTAGGTCGAAAGCGCTATACTTTATTGTAAATAAATATCATAAACTGTGGAGAGACTTTCTATTCTTTCGTTCTTTATAAAAACATTGGTTCAACCACAGCCTGTGCTTGAAGTGTAAATATCATCGGTGAAAGCAAACAATTTGCTTATGGTGTCGTAAAGCTGTCAAATGATTTGAACAATTGCTATAATAAATAAAACCTACATTCCTTAGGGCCTTCGAAACTCTCTTTAAAACTATTTTTACTTTACATTGAAAATATCAATAAATATCTATAAAATAAGTGATACTTAACTACAATTTAAAGGTAACAGTAATTTAAGGTATGGTTGCCTTAAATGGCCTGAAAACAGTCTGTAAAAGGAGGATCCAAATTTTACATTAATTCTTATGTGCAGCTGACACATTTATTTATTACACTTTTAAATCTTAGTTTGCTAAAAATTGAGTAATACAGTTCTAGTGTTCGTTACCTTATAGGTTATCAAATTTTGAGTTTTATATAATGTTGTTGGAATTTATAATGAGTCACAAAAGTTTAATTTTTTTTTTTTTTTTTTTAACATATTTTATTGATTAATACAACAACAATTATGATTGTTACAAGTATTAGAGTTAAATGGTTTAAGTGGCTTGAGAGACTTGGTAGAGAAACAATCCAGTGATTGCACTCAGGCGGGAGTAATTAAGCTAGTAAAAATATAGTGGTAAATAGATAAATAATAATAATAAAAATAAAAATAAATAATAAAATTAAAAATAAAATAAATAAGTAAATAAGATGGATAAATAATAGTAAAAATAGATAAGAAGTAAAAATAGATAAGAAATAGTTAAGTAAAATAATTATATTACTAAAATATAAAATGAAAGATAAGATAGGGAGCATATAACCTAAAGAGCCTGCAGCCTCTGACAGCTAAGGTCTCAAGAAGAGGCTATTTATAGCCACAGATTTTTAGCTGGGGAAGGCTGCAGTACCCTTAGGGGGAGGCGGTATTATTGCGGGTTTAATTGATCTCTGGGCCACTGCCGTCTCAGACGTCTGACAGGATTGTCCGGAAGGGTTTCAGAGGAAAGAAGTTGTACAAGAGGATTGGGATGATCGACAAGGGATTCATGGAATTTTTGATAACGGGATTTGGAGAGGTCTCTGACAAATGGGACATTGAGGTCATTATGGATGGTAAGGTTTGAAACATAGAATGGAGCATTGGTGATTTTCCTTAGGATTTTTGACTGAAGGGTTTGGAGGCGTTGAGAGTTGGAAGGCTTGGTGCTACCCCACACTTCTAGACCATAGGCCCACGCGGGTTTTAGGACTACATTATAAATTCGAAGCTTGTTGCTCAGTGATAATTTTGACCTATGGTCTAAAAGACGCAGCAAGAACTTGTATCGTCTTGTAACATCAGTACGTTTAATTTTAGTGTGTAGCTGCCAGTTCAATCGTCTGTCAAGGTTTAGGCCAAGGTATCGGACGGAGGATGATTGAGGAATGAGAACTTGATTGAGGGTGACTGGAGGACAAGTATCAATACGGAGGGCGAAAGTGACGTGAACACTTTTTTGTTCGTTGATTTTAATCCTCCATTTCCTCAACCAAGGCTCTAGAAGGAGGAGGTAGTTTTGGGTGATATCAGAAGCAATTATGTGGTTCTCGTGAACTGAAAGGATAGCTTTATCATCGGCAAAGGTTCCAAGGATTGTTGATGGGTGATCTGGGATATCATGGGTGTAAAAAGAATACAAGACTGGTCCTAAAATACTGCCTTGAGGGACTCCTGCCTTAATAGCATAGATTGATGAGATTGACGATCCATAACTGACCCGATAGTATCTATCTGCAAGGAAGGACTTTAGAATAAGGAAGTAAGTAAAGGGAATGACGCCCTTGAGTTTCCAAAGTAAGCCAGCATGCCAAACTCTATCAAAGGCCTGAGCCTCGTCAAGAAAGACCGCTGAACAGTACTTTTTTCTCTCAAGGGAGGAGGCAATGACATCGACAAGTCGGTGGCATTGTTGGATAGTGGAATGATGGGATCTGAATCCAAATTGGTGGTTGGGAAGATATAAAAGTTTAATTTAAATTTAAACCTCCACACTTTAGTAAATATAGGTAACCAAAATTAAGCCACAACTGTTACAAGTAGGTAAAGAAACAAGTAAAAACTAGTATCCTCGCCAAAGTACTAGTAAAATAATAATATATATATATATATATATATATATATATATAATATATATATATATATATATATATATATATATATATATTATATATTATATCATCTTGTCATTACTTATCATTACTTATCATTATATCATTATTATCATCTATTATATATTATCTGCATTTATATATATATATATATATATATATATATATATATATATATATATATATATATATATATATATATATATATATATATATATATATATATATCACTCTACAATGTGAACTTACTATTACAAAATATAAGAGCCCTTGAGGAGAGAAAAGATTTGACAAATTAGTAAAAAATAGTCTTTTAGGGATTTCAATGCATAAATTTTATGGATTTTATGGCCTCCTGAGTGTTTTTTTCAAATTTGTCTGCCTGTATGTATGTGTGTGAGTTTGTCTGTTATCATCGTAGCTCCTAGTGTATTTGTGCTAGAGTTGACACTTAGGGAAAAATCAGATTATTACTGTAGTTGTGCTATTCAAAATATTGCAATATTGACTCAGCAAAAATTTAAAAATTATAAAACGTGAAAATCATATTGAACCGATAAGTGGGTGTGGTTTAAGATTCAGGACTAACCACATTGGCTCCCTTGCATTACTTCCCGACACTGTCAACTGATTATAACTGTGTGTTACACGATGCCTAAAAAAAGATAATAGCAATAACTAGGTAATAACTTTTAATTTTGACTGCACTTTACATTTGATCGAGGCAGACATAAAACATAAGCATTACTAGAGATACATGCCCTATATAAATTCATTGAGAGGCCTGAAACATCTTTTCAGGCATAGAGATATATACTAGAGGGAGCATAGCCTATCTTAATACATTAAGATAGGCCTGAAACATTTTTAGTGGGGCTCTCAGGGGCTCTGTATAACCTTATTGAAAACTCCTCCAAGAGGGTGTTAAGGTTATAATTAATTGTTTTTATCTTCTCGCAGATTGTTTGTGTTGTGATTTGTATTTTATACATTCTACTATATAATTTACTGTTTTCTTGTTCTGTTTATTTGATGAAAATGATAATCGAATGTGGCCAGGTTACTTTTTCGATATTTCAAAATTCAACCAATAGGGCCCCTCTAGTAATATATCTCTATGTTTTCAGGCCACTCAGGGTCTCTGTGTAACCTCATTCAAAACTTCCTCCAAAGTGTGTTAAGATTTAAATAAATCAATCACTATTTGCTCTCCACACATTGTTTGTCTTTTGTTAGAATTTACTTTGTTCTGAGGCTAGGTTTGGTAGGGGTTCAACCTCCTAGGGAATTCAACCCCCCCCCCTCCTGAGTTGTGTGAACAGAATTAAACACAGAGTTCAACCCTGAAATTCACAAGATTTTTTACAGAGGTTGAAACCCCTGCCAAACCTCGTGTGTGAACAAAGTAATGATATAATGCATAATTTGAAATAATTTTAAGATTAAGATTAAGATTTATTTATTATTTTAAAAGCATACATACAGTATAATATAAATATCAGCATATAATAATAAAAGTCTATTTGACAATGGAATATGCAAATGAAACTATGAAAATAATAAATTATTTAATAGCCGCATAAGCTATAGCTTGTGCGTGGCTATATATTTCATCATCATTTGTTTTTCCTTATAATTTATAGATAGGAAAAACGGTTTAACGGATTAACAATTTTTATACCGTTAATTTGATTATATTAATAATCGAATGTGGTCAGGTTACTTTTTCGATGTTTCAAAATTCAAATGATTGAATCCCTCTAGTTCAAGGATCTTGAATAAAGGGGATGTCGCATTAAGGAACTTTTCTGACCCCATGGAAGTTGTATGAGATAGAGAATTAGGAGCAAACTTACCCCTTCCCCTTGATTATAATGAAAAAAGCGCCAAACGCAGGAATGTAGCAAGGTTGTCGAGTTTGCTTCTCAACTTTCTTCTGTGCTTCTCGTGATTGTTACATTTGTGGTGCTTGTTAAGTCATTTGTGCTTATATAATTTTAAATTTCGGAATATACTTTACCTCTTCAGTGAGTGATAATTTAAGCGTGTTTTGTTATAACCTTCTCAAGCAATAAACAATGGAAACCATTGTGACGTAAGTTTGCCTCTAAATTTTAAGACCTGCGCTGTTTTAATAATCGTAAGCATGTGCAGTTTGTACCAAGCATGTGCAGTTGGTTTTTGACGTATGATTCGTGTTGAATTCTCTCTATTTTCTGGTTTTCGATGGGGTCACTTGTTTGTATGGCAAATCGACTTAGTGCGTCATCCCCTTTATTCAAGATCCTTGCTCTAGTTAATATCTCTATAGGGGCAGAAGTCTCATTGAGAGTGTTAGTACAACACTATCAAGATGATAGATAGTTATAAGGTGATTAAATTCGATGCAAACAAACCAAATGCAGTTGGGGGTTATAACCTGGCTTTTTAATAAATGGTGTGTGACATTATTGCAGGATTCGTTATAGACGGTTACAATAACCTAACATTTAACAAAAAATTTGATTCCATTCATACAAACCTTCCAATTGAACCACCTTACTAACTTTATCAGCTTGCAACATTACCAGTGTTACTATCAGGTCATGTCATTCAATTTTCAAAGAAGTCATCAATTATGCTTGTATAATTATAATCAGGTAACTACTTATAAGAAAGGGAAAATGTATACACTTGTAAAATCTCTAATGAATATTATCAAAGACCAATAACAAATGCAATTTAAATTCAATAATAAATGAACTTCTAAGTGTCTACAATTTAAATCCCCTAATTGAATCAAGTTAATCAAAGGAAAGGTCAAGGCCATTCTGATAAACTATAAAAACAATAACATACCACCCTAGGAATTAAAATTAAAGAAATAAAGAGCGAACAAAAGATTAGCACTTAACATCACAAATAGACATAGAACATTTAAGTTTCAAGGAAGAACAATATAAAAACGATATAAATTTAAATACAGTACGTAGATATAAAGAAATAACTATAATTAAGAAGTGAATTAAATAACTATAACGATGGTTTAATATTACCTACTCTAATCATTAAATGTAAATAAATTTGATGAGTGAGGCTCCAAAAGTATTTATATTATAGTAAATAAAAGTAAAACAGACTCACAAAGGAATTAATAAGATAATTGGAAGAGCAATTTAACAAAATTATACAAAAAAACTTACACTACGGCGTTATCCTTCATTTTTCCGATTTACCCGCAATTTTAATTACAAACATCATAAAACACAACAAATGAAATGACTAAACAAAAATTAAACAAAAGAAAAATTAAAACAACTAGAAAAATACGATTAAATAAAGAACAATTAACGAGTAATTTAAGAAATAAAATGTATAATATTTAATTTAAACAGAATTATTTGAATATTTAGACGTTTCCTAACGTTTTCGAGTTTAAATTCGTTCAAATAATTGTTAATTAAAGCTTTTGAAATAGAAAATGAACGTTTATAAAGTGAAAAAAGAACAGTGCAAATGTTTAACCTATACGGAACAGGTGCAAGCACATCGCCCTTGTGACGACTGGACGTCAGTTTTGACTGGCAAGTGTCAATCAATGGCTGACGGGACTCCTCCCTCCTTAACTTGTCTCACTGCGTATTTTTTTCGTAAAATTTTCAATTTTTAAAAAGCCATTTATATAGTCATTTTAATAAAAAGATTTTTATTTAAAATATAATCATAACAAAATTGTTTTGATGTAAATTAAGCTGCTTTTAATAGAGTATTCGTTATTTTAGTGTTTAATTTTTTTTCTTATTCTTTTTGTGTTATGATTTTTATTACATACGCAAAGGGCGGTACTTTTTGCCGCGCACACTCACTCTTACATTGATTTTAAATAAATTTTCTCCCGCTTTTATTTTTCCCCTCTCATCTCTTGGTTGCTAAGTGAAGGAAAAAAGGGCCCGTTTTTGAAAGTTTAGTTCCCCTATTCTTGAGTAAGCAATTACTATTGATTCTATTTAAATACTAGATTTTTTTTTTAAAGAAAACATAGGGGGAAATATAACGGGATGAAGTTTTATTTGTATAGGAAAGTAATGCGTTTTTCGAGGAAAAATCTAAACTGGAATTTAAACTAAATGATCCGTTTTAGGTGTTTATAAGACCACCTGAGCGGTTCTTACCAAGTTGTCTGTCTGTTTTTGAGTCTATAGCTAGGTAGCTCCCTCTGAGATTATCCTACTAAGATTAAACTTAGTGGAAAAGCAATCTTTAAGTCTACTTAGTTGTGCTAGTAAGGGATTTTTTTAAATTACGTCATCAACGACTCAGCAAAAATTTCAATAATTCATAAAATTCCGAAAAATGTATTGATCTATTAGAAAGTTGGCACGAAGGTAGTCCAAAAAGCAACAAATATGCCAGGTCTTGTATAATATCAGAATAAGTTCAAATTTTATCAAAAATAGATGGTTTTTAACAAATTTTTATAGATTTAAAATTCACTCAAGCTCGAAGACTTGCCTAGCTTCTGGACCAGAACTAAGACTGAATCCGTAGCTATCCTTTTTGAACCCAAACTTTAAAAAAAGTCGTGTACGGTAAGGCGTACAGGAACTTTTCCTCAACAACGGATTCGCTACCCTCATCCACCATCTTCGTAATCACTTCGCTGTCCTCGAATATAAAAATTTCCCTCCTCCTCCTTCGAATATCGCCTCGCTCCTATTTAATACAACACGTGTTACTTCCACCCCTGCCCCAGCACTAATAATCAACTGACTGCTTAACTTTTGAATCCATCAAAAACCTCAGAAATACTAGCCGGATAGATACGTAACTTAGTATACTTATTTATGACATAAAGAAATATACTTTGATTACCTTAACCCTTATTTAAAGGTGTTCATAGTCATTAATGCTACTACATTAAGGAAAAATAGTTACTCTTAATGTTGTTTAAAATTGGAAATGTAATGAATAATTTAAGTTCTTAAGCCAAAAATAAAGAATTTTTCCTTTGGCAAATTCCTTTTAATGCCAATACTTGGCCTTAATTTTGAGATAAAATATTCAATTTTTCCACTTCGGGCACGTATTTCCGCCAAAATAGCTGTCACAGACAAAAATATGCAAGCCCATAATGTCTTGTATTCTTCCCTAAAACCCTAATAAAAGATTATAGTTCAAGAGCCGGACCTGAAAAAATGTGACTCATTTTGTACAAACCAAATTTTTCTGAAAATATACTTTAAATTATGAAGAAAAAACATGGTCTGCCTATCCAGAATGGAGCCCTTCATATGATTGCGCATACTTAAAATTTTATAAAATCGAACAAATTTCAGATTTCTTGATTGATTATATAATATATATATATATATATAATATATATATATATATATATATATATATAATATATAATATATATAATATATATATATATATATATATATATATATATATATATATATATATATATATAATATATATATATATATACTATATATATATATATATATATATATATATATATATATATATATATATATATATATATATATATATATATATATATATATATATATATATATATATATATATATATATATACATATATAACATACACGCAGACGCACACACAGTTTCTTGTGAACACGCTATCTTTCGAACGGATAATTATTTTTTAATCAAACTTAGTACAAAAATCACCCTTGGGGAGGAAACGAATCCTATTGAAAACCAGAATTTTGTGACGTCAGTAACCCGGTTTGCTGAGTCAGCAAAATAATGAAAAAACCTGCAAAATTCAGGGTTAATATTTTTTGCCGCGAAAATGGACAATATATGTTTTTGAGACGCTGAATCAAATGAAGCCGGTCCGAAGACGATACGACCACTCTAAGTGACCAAATAGTCGAAACAACCATTGTAAATTACCGGAAACCAGAATTTAGGTCGATAAAATAGTTATTTGTGTAACTAGGCAGGAAAATGGAATATTACAGACTAGTATGGAAGGTAGCCCCCGAGCCGAAGGCGAGGGTGTGCTATCTAAATAACCTGCAGAGGCGAAGCCGAGGCAGGTAATTATCATTTTGACTGACGAGGCGAAGCCGAGGGAGGTCCAGTGTAGGAACAGTAATAAATCAAAACTAGCATTGTTGAAAAACTTATTACGTTTGTATAATGTTTAAATTTATATTTTCTTTGACTGATATTACAGATCTTATCATCGAGAAAGTTGACCACAGAGTAGCGCTCGATTTTGTGTTTGACAGTTCTTTTAAATACGCTAACACAATTTTTTTACTACATTCTTTACTTTTTTCTCTGAGCACCATTCTTTGATCACTTCTGTTTATTAGTATGCCTAATTTAGAGAAAATGGGACTTTAAATAAAGAGGTGAGGTGAAGTACCTTTTTTTGATGTGAAGGTGATGTCGGGGAGGGCCCTCCAGGAAGAAGAAGTCCAAATTAATCCTGTTTAGATATTTGAAAGAATCCAAAACCCAAAAACTGACTAATCTTATAAACTTAATAATAATGAGTTTACGTAAAAGATAGAGAGGTGAGTTAAACAAGGGGTTGAGTAGCGTAACATATAACATACTGACTTACCCTACACAGTGGCAGAGAGACCCCCACTCAGTAACGTAAACAAGTGGCGAACCTCTTATCTATAATTATAAACTATAAGAAAATCTAAATAAAATAATAGAGCAAAATCCAGCAACTTCATAACCCTTGAGATACTTACTTCCTGATTTGCCAGGTAGTAGGCACTCTTTGGCATTTGTAGCTATTTCTAGAACATCCGACGGGGTATGTTCGAAAAGTTCGTCTATATCTTCGACGATATTCATCACAAAATGCTATAGAATAAACTAACTTTTAAACAGTATTAAATACGGGTTCGTTAAAAGTAGTAAATGATTTGACAAAAAAAGATGAGAACCCAAGACAAAAAGTGTTGCCTTTAATATAATCAATAAAATTTATTTCTAATTAAAGATTTACATGACAAATTGTATTTTTTTAATTTTAATTAGTTAAATAATGTAATTATTCATAACATAAATTATTGAATAAATTCAATAGGCTTTTATTTTTAACTAATCATGTTTACAAAAATTATCTATTGACTTTTTTTACCAGCATAGGCAGGGGCGGCTGAAAAATGCTACTTCCCTGCCTAGGCAGGTAAAGTGCAGTCATTCATGACTAATTACCAGCCGATCTGGGAAATGCTACTTTCTCGCCTAAAATTAGCTCAGTAATGCTTCATTTTCCTGCCGGGAGCAGATAAAATAAATTTCGAGTAGGGTGTCGTTCATAAATTTTCATGTACATAAATAATATTTTATTTTGTAAGGGCGTGCCTTGTAGATCAAAAATAAAAAAATTCTTGTGCGGTGGTCCGCATGTCGAGCGAATTTCCTTTGGATGCGTGTTTCCGTGCTTAAGAACAATCCTGGTTGGAATTATAATTTTTATATAGTTTTTTACATTATACAAGTTTACAACTACTAAATAAATAATTCTGTGCTTAACAACCCATTTCTTGCTTAAGGTTCCGGTTTATGCTTTAGAACCTAAGCAGTTACTCAATTGTCAAGCCACTGCTCGTAACTCATTTTGTCTGTATTTTCCAAAGGAAATGCGCAAAACCTTTAAAGATTAGTAACTAAGCTTTAAACTAGTGCAAATAATAATGCATACTTCTAATTTTAGAGGCATAGTTTTGTACAACCAACTGGATAATTATGCGCATTTCCTAATAATTAACGACAATTTAAAAAAAAACTTCTTTCTGGGGCTCTGTATAACCTCATTGAAACCTCTTTTAAGAGTGAGTTAAGGTTATAATAAATGTTATTATTATAAACGTGTTTCGATTTGTATTTTAAACAACCATTTACGTATGTTACTGTAATTTATTTTTGTTTATTTGATTATATAATAAAAAATTGAGATAAATAATCCTGTTACTATATGTAAATAAGTAATAACTTACTTAGGCGTACAAGTGCTGTTGTAACCCCTCATGTTACATCACTTCACCAAACTGATTTGTTTTTTTTAATAATTCTTTTATTTTTAAAACATACAAAAATTCAATAAAAGAAAACAATGCTAAATCCCACAAATCGTAAGATAGATTGTGGGGGAAAAATTAAAATAAATATTATGTTAATTAAATTAAAGCAATTAAAAAGAATGTTAAACTCGGCTCAGATTATTATATTTTATTTGACAGGGCATTGAAAAAATACAGACAAACATATGTCATAATAAGACACTGACACGCAGAGGCGTAACTACATCATTGGGGGGCCCCCTATATATACATAATATATATATATTATATATATATATATATATATATATATATATATATATATTATATATATATATATATATATATATATATTTGTTAAATAAATATAATAGTAAAAAAAACAGAGATGTACCATACCTAATGTTGTCTCAAATTAATATTTGGCAGTATAATATAACAATTCAGAATAACTAATAAAGTATAAGCTAAACTTAAAACGACAATAATTTTATAAATTAGAAAACAACTAGCCATCTAAAAGAAGCAGCGAAAATAATAAGGGAAAAAATATCTATAAATATATTCAAAATCAAGAGAATATGGGGAGGGGTGTTATTAGTTGTCGCGAAACGTAAATTTTTTAGGGGCCCGTAACTTGATGATCTTAAGAAATACTATACAAGATTAAACAGGGCCCTATTTTTAGGTAAAGAGATTGTATGAAACTCAAACAACGACTGGATGCTCTTAAGAAAGACTATACTAAGATTACACTCAGGGCCCCATTTTTAGGTGAAGAGATTGTATAAAAGTCAAACAAAGGGCCCCACGAATGGATGCTCTTTAAGAAAGACTATACTAGATTACACCCAGGGCCCCTTTTTTAGGGACCCCAATCTTTTAGGGGGCCCCGTGACATACTAATGTTAAGACAGACTATATTAATCTCTACTTGGGCTTTTTGTACTTCATCGTTGGCCCCCCCCCCCGCATAGCGGGCCCATAGTTACGCCTCTGCTGACACGTCTTAATACACACACTGACTTAATAAGACACTAACATGTCTTAATAGGACACAGACAAGTCTTTACAGGACATTGAAATGACTTAATAGGACACTGACATGTCTTAATAGGACACTGACATGTCCTAATAGGACACTGACATGTCTTAATAGGACACTGACATGTCTTAATAGGACACCTGACATGTCTTAATTTAAGGACACTGACAATAGGACCTGAATGTCTTAATAGGACATTGATATCTTAATAGGACACTGACATGTCCTTAATATAGGACACTGACATGTCTTAATAAGGACACTTGACCACTTCTTAATTAGGACAATTGATATGTTTTAATAGGACACTGACATGTCCTAATAGGACACTGACATGTCTTAATAGGACACTGATATGTCTTAATAGGACACTGACATGTCCTAATAGGACACTGACATGTCTTAATAGGACCTATTGTCCTAATAGGACACTGACATGATAGGACATTGATATGTAGGACACTAACATGTCCTAATAGGACACTAACATGTCCTAATAGGACACTGTCATAAACCAGTTAAGTGTTTTAACCTGGTGCTGTTTTGTGTAACAGACAATAAATGAAGAAGGTAAAAATAATCAGTTTATTTACAGATATAAATTTATATAAAAAAATTTGTTTACACTTTAAAAAAAACTATATGTACTTTACATTTCTATCTTAGGGGATATATATTATGCATTAATTCTTGTGATTCTAAACTCAAGGTAATCAAATAAATCTGGGTCAACCCTTAAAATAGTACATGGTTTATGACATCATCAGAGTTTATAAACTAAATAAATGCAAGTAGAAAAGATCTTTTAGACACTTCAAAATTTGTATTTGTGAGATATCCAAAAGAATTTATTCTAGATCACTGCAGTGCTTCTCTTACTAGTCTTTAGGGGTACAGAATATGTTGGATGACCACAAATTTCCCCAGGACGTACTTTTTTTATAACAGTGCACCCCTTAAATTTTGCGTGGTACTTTGGTAAACTATCAGGTTCTCCCAGTTAATACTTAATACTGTAAATACATTGGGATTTTTTTATTTACATTATGATTGTAATTTATTTTGTCTAAAAATTGCAGGTTAAGTAAGATTAACCTGCTTAAAAATAGGGACTATGATAAGTGCACAGCCTCTTGAATGATATGTCTATGACCACATGCGAAAACCAACTGATACAAAGTTTCTTTACAATCCTTATAAGATAGAGATATATACTAGAGGGGGCATAGCCTATCTCAATCCAGTAAGAGTACTGAAGCAACGTTTTTGGGGCTCTCAGGGGCTCTGTGTAACTTCATTGAAACCTCTTTTAAGAGTGAGTTAAGGTTATAAAAAAACAACTGCTTATGGCTTTACGCACATTTTTGTGTATTAATTTGTATTTTAATTGTTCTGGTGTATAAGTTACAGTAATTTTCGTTCTGTTTATTTGATTATTTGATAGTCGAAGTGGTCAGGTTATTTTCTTATGTTTCAAAATTCAACTTATAGGGCCCCTCTAGTAATATACAGGGTGTTTCATATAAAGTGTCCACCAGAAAGGAGGTGATAGTACTCCTCAAAAGGAACAAAAATGTCCTATAATATAAACCCCGATCTCCAAACGTTTTCCACAAGGTCAAATTTAATATTAAAGAGTAAATTTCCTAAAAGACAAACTACTAACTATGTCAAATATTTGGAACTACTGCCCAAAATTTTGCATGAAACATGATTTTTTAAAAAAAAAATGAATTTTATGGAATTTTTGTAGTAGGGCATTAGAGGAAGTAAGAGATGAGCAAAAGTTCAGCCAAGAACGGAAAAAACTTCTCTTATGATTGCCCTTTAAGAAAATGTAAATATTTTCATACATTCAATAGTCAAAAATGTAAGCTATTGTTGCTAGAAGTTGCAAAAACTGATCATTTTTGTCATATAAAAATTGAAAATAATGAGTTATTTTAACAAAATATTTTATTTTCGAAAATAATTTAATAATAAGATTTTTAAACTCAAGAAGGTAAAATAAACCTATTTTATTCTTACACATTTTTCTCTAAAATCACTCTTTTCCCTTGCTTTAGAGATTTTAAATTATTTTATGTACCATGTAATTAACATTGTGTAACATATGCAAAAATGCCAAAAAAAATATCAGTTTTTCCAACTTGTAGGAAGAATGGCTTAAAATTTTGACTATTAAATGTATAAAATTATTTAACTTTTCTTAAAGGGCAATCATAAGAGAAGTTTTTTCCGTTCTTGGCTGAACTTTTGCTCATCTCTTACTTCCTCTAATGCCCTACTACAAAAATTCCATAAAATTCATTTTTTAAAAAAAATCATGTTTCATTCAAAATGTTGGGCAGTAGTTCCAAAATATTTGACATAGTTAGTAGTTAGTCCTTTAGGAAATTTACTCAGCTTTGTAATGATACCAATTTCGCCTTTCTAGCTTGAATTAATAAATCCCTATTAACAATTTTATGACGTGAGGTCAAATATTTTTTTAAAATATTAAATTTGACCTTGTGAGAGAACGGTTGGAGATCGGGGTTTATATTACAGGACATTTTTTGTTCCTTTTGAGGAGTACTATCACCTCCTTTTCTGGTGGACACTTTATATGAAACACCCTGCATATCTATGCCTTATAAGATAAATATGAGCAATATTTACAAGAAAAGAAAAAAATTGAGAAAGGGTGTAAATCACAAAATTAAACCGAAACCGCAGTATTTAAAAGATATATAGAAATTAACAATTCATAGAAGAAGGCGTGGCAGCCGAGTCACCAACAACAAGTAAGGTGTCGCAACACCTTTAAACTCACTTCTTTGTATTCAAGCTGCAGCAGTGCCAGAGATAACAATAAAAATAAAACTTATCAACTCCCATCTACGGTTATCAATACTTTAATCAGTTATAAAAATAATAAAATATGGTTATCCATCATAATGATGGTTTTTTAGTTTAGGCTTTTAAACTTTATTCCTGTTAATTTGTTCATAGTGTTTTATTTATTGTTAATGTAGGTTTTTAGTAGTTTTATAGTAAGTATTATTTGTCAAGTTTCATACTTGACATTAAAGTTTGGTTCCTGTCTTATTATTTTGTATTAAATAATTTTGCATGGTTTTAGTAATATTTTTGTACTTTTGTTTCTTAATCTTTCCTGAAGATGATCCAAATAGATTGAAATATATATTGTTCCTGATTAAAAAAACATTGTAGAATTAAAGTCATTCTTTTCCTAATAGTAATTATGGAATTCTACAAAAAAGTTTTTTCTCTCTCAAAAAAGTAATAAAAACTAATTTCAGTATACAAAAATAAAAAGGCACCAAAATCGATAAGTAAAATCAAATTTTATTTATATAGGTTTCATTGGTCATAGTAAATATTCTCTAGAAATATTTTTTTAAATAAATTATTAAGGTAAAATGTAAGTTCAAAAAGAGGTTTCCACCTATTTTTGAAAAAAAGTGTGTATCATAAGACATACTTTTACAATAAATTTTATCGTTTTAGAATATTAGTATAGATTTTCCGCAGTATTTTTCCATTCCAAAATTTCCCCAGTTCTTACCTGACAATTTTTTTTGTTATTTATTCTCCACAATAATGTTTCCCACTATTTTCCTCGAACTTCTTTCAAGCATTCGGACATATTCTGCATCCCTGCTAATCTAATCAAGCTAATAAAGCTGTATTAACTCTTAAGGCCCGTCTACAATCTTAAGTTAAGTTAGGAAGAATCGAAGAAGTGAAGAATTCCTCAGGAAGAATCAAAGAAGTGAAGAATTTCTCACTTAGAACAAACTATTTTGAAATTCCCGCTCTTTAGACTTAAGAGATCCGTAAACACGTCTACAACCTCTGAGTTGTTAAGTCAAGTTTGAAAAGTTACAATTACACATATAGCTGTATTTAGACTACTTTTCTTTCTACCGTCAACACATTTTATTTATTTATTTATGGTAACAACGAGCAGAGCTCAATAACAATTTTAATATAATTTAAATAAACATTGCTTTATCAATGATCTTTCCTTCCATTTTTTAAAGACTTTTTGCAAATATTTTTTTACTTTACTTCTAAAATCGACCGTGTTTTATTTATTTTAATTAATAAATAAAATCAAAAGGATGAGGTAATTGTTGGGAGCGTTATTTTCCTTATCTCTAGTATGTCTACAGACGTAGGAACCTCATCCATTTCAAAAACTATATAATTCAAAAATAAAAAGAAAAATATATATTATATAAAAAAATATTCAAACAACAAAACAATCACATAATCACATATTCAAATAATCACATATTCAAACAACAACAATCAAAACAATCACATCACATCGTTTACAAAATATTGTTATCATTCAAAAACAGATAACGTAGTACATTCTTCTTTAAGTAACTTATAAAAAACCATTTTTATGGTTTTCTTAAGTCAAAAGAGCGGGAAAAAGAATTATTTAAGAAGAAAAAGAGATTTTGAAAAATTCTTCACTTCTTCAATTCTTCCTAACTTAACTTAAGATTGTAGACGGGCCTTTAATACTTGCAATAATTTTGATACTTTACTCAATAAAAAATTTTAAAAATCAAACTAGGCATTAATTTAAATAAAAAGGTTTTGTATGAGTGTATATAGAAGTGATTTAAAGGGGTCTTGAAATTCTAGCACTGCGAATAGACTGTTCAGCAAGTCATTGAAATATTGATTATTTTACGTAGAAATTTGTTGCTTATCAACCCCATACAGTTTAGGAGTGACAGTCACTGTTTTAGTGCAATTATAAACCTTGTAGATGCCAACAAGAACATCAGCTAGTTCAAACATATTGGACCTCAGAGAAATGATTATAAACTGAGCATTCTTTGTTCTTTCCTGAAACACACAAATAATTATTTATTTACTTAGTAAAAAGTTAGATGTCACTTACATTGGTATTCTTGATTTTACACTTAACAATCTAATAAAAGAGGAAGAAGTCCCTCCACAAAAATATATTTCTTTAGTCTATCTTTGATATATGATCTGTAAGACTCATCTATCACCCTCTTCTTTATTCAACGGCTAGCACTGATGATGACCTCTTGTTAGGTTGAAAGCGCTTTGCTAAAAAGAAATATATTTTTGAGGAGAGACTTCTTCCTCTTTTATTAAGATGAACTCCATTAACGCTCACCTTAGTTCTTTATTAACAATATATTTCTTACCTAGTTATTGGTTTATGAGTTGAGTTGACGATTTTCAAAGGGAATGCACAGGTAAAACTTAGTTGATGCTTATCTTCCCTGGTAGAGGATTTGTATTTTTTTAAATATTTAATTTTTTAGTTAAAATAATAGTAACATGTTTTTAAATGATACTAACATAGCAGCATCAAAATCGTTATACACATTTTTAAATTAAATAAACAAGCAACTAATGATTTTTTGTTTTGTATATTTGTACTAATGATTTTTGTAAAATTATATTTGTATTTATATTTATATAATATATATATATATATTATATATATATATATATATATATATATATATATATATATATATATATATATATATATTATAATAAATAAATAAATGAAGGGAAGATAAAAAATAGGAGTAAGGTTTCTCTCTTACCTTACAAGACAAATCTATTTTATATGAATAGGTTAGAGTTTTACTTAGAAAGAGGCCCAGTTACATAATCCTACATTAAAACCATCTTTTGTCATATCTAACCTCTCAGGGATTTTCCCACCAAAAAGATGTTCTTATTTTATTTAGTTACCTTTTTTTGTTAGTTCTTAGGGTCAAATTCATTACAAATATTTGTATTACCTATTTAAATGTATCCCTTTAAATTTGCTATATCTTATTATATATTGTTTCATCATATTACAATGTTCCTGTGAAAAAACATAGTCGAGACTAATTATACATAAATAACTTAGAATTCAAGACTTTTTTCCTTTTCTTTATATCAGTAAGACGGTAAATCTTAAGTATACGGTGCACCCTGTTATCAATACTATATATCGATATATTTTTAGTTACGCGACACGTAAACGAGAACTGAGCACTTAAAAGGTAAGCAGCGTCATTAAATTATTAATTATAATTAAAACATTAAAAAAACCAAACAACAAATAAATGAAAACATTAACAACAAAAATATAATAAAAACCTGAAAATAACAAACACAAAAATACGTAAAAAATACGCGTAACGTAAAATTAGATGTGGTGCATCATCGATTATTCTTATGAAAACATAGTTAAAACATTATAAAAACATAAAAAATATGAAAATAGTTATAAACCATTTTACAACAAATAAATAAAAACACAAACAAAAAAAATTTAAAAAAATAATAAAATATGTTCATAAACGTAAACGAAAAGGCAAATATCGATTATTCCTACGTCACATCTCTAAACTAAAAATATATCGATATATAGTATTGATAGCAGGGTGCACCGTATACCAAAGTTCAGCCCAGTAAGACCAAAAAATGACAAAAAAAAGTAAGTTACCTTGATATAGTGAGCTACAATAGATACATTCTTAAAGTCCAGAGCAGCGTCTATCTCATCCATAACATATAGAGGACTGGGTTTGTAGTAATGAAGAGCGAATACAAGAGCAAGACTAGACAGTGTCTTCTCTCCGCCAGACAGGTTTGATATTATCTTCCATGACTTCTTAGGAGGACGAACACTAAACAGAAATATAAACTAATTGTTCATCCAATATGAGTTATTTAAAGTTCTAGGATGATCATAAATGGAGTCCATCTAAAAGAGTCTCTCCACAGATAAATTTGTTTATTTACAAATTACGCAATTAGGATTATCAGGAAGATACATTAGGATTATTAGGAAGATACATTAGGATTATCAGGAAGATAGATTAGATATTAGGAAAATAGTTTAGGGTTATTAGGATGATTATTACAAATTAAGAAGATAGATTAGGATAATTAGGAAGATAGATTAGATAGTAAGAAGATAGATTAGAATTATTAGGAAGATACATTAGCATTATTAGGAAGATAGATTAGGATTATTAGGATGATAGATTAGATATTAAGAAGATAGGATTATTAGGAAGATAGATTATACTAAGAAAATAGATTAGGATTATTAGGAAGATAGATTAGATTAGGATTAGGATAGAAGATAGATTAATATTAAGAAGATAGATCAGTATTATTAGGAAGATAGATTAGATATTAAGAAGATAGATCAGTATTATTAGGAAGATAGATTAGGATTATCAGGAATTAGATTAGGTTTATTAGGAAGATAGATTAGATATTAGGAAGATAGATTAGGATTATCAGGAAGATAGATTAGATATTAAGAAGATAGATCAGATAGGGATTAGAGGAAGATATTAGATTCAGGAAGATAGATTAGATATTAAGGAGATAGATTAGGATTATAGGAAGAATAGATTAGATATTAGAAGATAGATCAGTAGGTTATAGGAAGATAGATTAGATATTAAGAAGATAGATCAGTATTATTAGGAAGATAGATTAGATATAAGAAGATAGATCAGTATTATTAGGAGATATTAAGAAGATAGATCAGTATTATTAGGAAGATAGATTAGGATTATTAGAAAGATAGATTATTATTCCAAATAATCTTCCTCAGAATAATATTTATCAAAAGTAAAAATAAAATGCCAAGATATTATTCTTAAAAGTAATGATGTTATTTTTAATTCTCATTACCTGAAGATAACACCTTCAGTGAAAGGGTCCAAGTTATCAGCCAATTCCAGTTCTGCATCTCCACCAAACGTTATCATCTGATACATCTCCTTTAACTTGTTACTTATAATCTGAAACCCAGTCATGAATTCATTCAGTCTTGCTTTCCTTATCTCATCAAAACCAATTCGGATCTCATTCCTCTTGGCTGTCACTTGTTCCAGCTCCGACAGTCTTGCCTTATACAGCGCTACTTTCTCCTACACAAACACAAACACAAAAACCAAGAAAAATAAATAGCCTCATTGTGGCCAGATTTTGTTGTTTTGTATTGTTTTATTATTATTTGTTGTTACGTGGCATTTTGCTATGTATTTAGTGAGTTTTTATTCCCTCACCTTAAGGTGATAAAAGGATAAAAAAGGGGATAAAAGTGGGATTTTACCCACTCAATGTGAGGCTCGCTTTTGCCCCTTCAGGGCAATATAGATGTATGGCATTCAACAATCACACACTTTATGGTAAAAGAAATCATCTTTTTACTCATCAGTGATTAATCATAATTAATTTATTTGCCGGTTGCACCTCTTAGAATGGTTCGACTCCTACAAAAGTGGTCTCCATTGTTTCAGAATGGCTACAAATTTAAGAAGAACATTTCAAGGGCCTTCTGCTTTGCTAACCTTGGCTCCACAGGAGCCATTTTTGTTCCGACTAAACGAAGAGCAAGCTAACCATGGCAGAAAAAATGGTGGGGGACCTGTTTTTAGACTACCTCCCCACCCTTTAGCCTCACTTAACTCACTACATGTCGTAAAGGTCTTTGACATAGATGCTTACATAAGACATCATCAATTTATCACAAACAATTGGTCCCATAATCTCCCTAACATCTCACAATATGCCAAGTTTTGTTTTAATGTGAGAAAGCCTTCGAGTCTTGTTTGCCATATGCAAGGGGTAGAAACTCTCTCTCTCTCTCTCTCTCTCTCTATATATATATATATATATTATATTATATATATATATATATATATATATATTATATATATATATATAATATATGTGTGTGTGTGTGTGTGTGTGTGTGTGTGTGTGTGTGTGTGTGTGTGTGTGTGTGTGTGTGTGTGTGTGTGTGTGTGTGTGTGTGTGTGTGTGTATGTATCAAGAAGCCAAACAGAATTGATCCCTCTATCTCTAATTCTGTCTTCCGAACAACCTGAAATGGCAGAGCATATCTCATACCATTGAAAATTCTGACCCAAAATACAAGAACTTAAATACCAAAAACAAATATTGTGTAATTGTATTTTCTTTTAGTTCAAAAATAAAAGTTTTGTTTTCATTTGCTTTTTTAACACTTGCCAACAAATGAAGATTGTATTTTTATAAATAAATAAATATTTGTTCAACTGATATTCCTTATCATTTTAATAAGGCAAGTTTCACCAGTTTCTTTTTAAATCCATTAACTTTTTACCAAAAATGATTCAAGCAGATTTACCTAATAATCTCCAATCAATAAGAAAATCCATTAAAATTATACCTCACAAATTTTATCTGCTATTAAGGATTACCTGATAATCTTTAATAATCTGAGGGTTGAACTTGAGTTGCTTTAACTCTTCATCATAGCGGGAAACAGTGTATTTAATAGCTTCATATGAAAAGCTAGACAATTCTTCCTCACTGTATTTCTTTAGAGTGTATTCCTCTTCTTCTTCCTCTTCTCCATCCTCTACATTGGGGATCTCATGAAGAACAGCAGACTTGATCTGATAAAAAGAAACAATGGGTTAAAATTAATAATAAAAAATAAATTTTGAAAGGTAAGATCAGAAAAGCTTTAAATAAATAAAAGCTTAATTTATAAATAAAAAACAGGTTAATTACACAAAAGTCCTTTATTGTTTAATATATAATCACTAAGCTTTCGACTAAAAATTAGTCATCATCAGAGTTTAAAAAAATATAAAATAAAAATACAATTTTACAAACTACTTCATATTGCACCTTGGTATGGTTTGGTAAGCTATGTTTAAAAACCGTTAAAAACTGTTACATTGAAGAATTTAAAAAAAATCAGTGTTACCAATAATTTTAGTTGAAAAACAATATTTTAAACTAAATTAATTTTTAGTCAAAAGCTTAGTGATTATATATTAAACAATAAAGAACTTTTGTGTAATTAACCTGATTTTAATTTATATATTTTCCACAAATTTATAAGTCCACAAAAAGAAACTTTTTAAAAGCTTAATTGTTCAAGATTTGCAATAGCAAACGTACAAATGTCAATCACAATACATTTCAAAACAAAGAAAAAAAATTCTTCAATATTGTGTATACAGGATTTTCCTTTAGTAATTTTTTTTATCAAAATCACTGTCTTCAAGATTTTTTATTTCTGCTGGGAGGGCGTTAAACAGCTTAACTCCTAAGTAAGAGAAATCTGTCTCAGATCTCGAAAGTCTGTGTTGTGTATTATATATATTATTTTTATTTCTGGTGTTGTGCTGATGAACAAACACCTGACCTTTTAATTAAGCTATTGTCTCTTCACATATTTAAGACACAGGCTTGCACTTAGTCCTTCTTGGGACCCATTCATTTCATTCCCATTGGGTTTCATTCCCATCTGTTCAATTCATCCAATTATTGCAGAGTTGTAATATGATCTGAGTGTCTATATTTGACGCATGGACATTGACGTATTCTTTAAGCCAACCAAAAGACACATTTTTTTGGAAAATGCCATACTTTCAATAGATGACATTCTTGACCCTTTTTAAGTTATGAATGCATATTGTGTCATATTATTTTTATAATATGAAACAATATGCATTCAATTATACAAACTTAACACAAAAAAGCAGTTTGTTTTGGAAAAAATTAATTATAGGTGACGATTTATTTAAATCTTCAAACTTTTATCATAGAACTATTATGATCCATTGCATTACGGAATTAACAACTTTAACTCCACTTAATTCATACTTCCTGATCAAATTTAAAGCAACACTTAGTTGACAAATTTATATGATACAACAATCTTCCAACTTAAAAAGTAAACAAATATTTAAAAAAAAATTAAAAAATACGATATCAAATATAAGCAAATAATAAAATTCAAAAACATAACCTGACTTTCAGTGTTGCCAGAGTAGGATTTTTTTTGTTACTTAAAAAAAGGGATTTTTTTGTTAAATAAAAGAGGGTTGAAAGCATTGAGATTTTGGTGCGCTGTCAATTGATTTTAGTCGTGTGTCGTATTATAGTTAACTCCAATTTTGACGAAAAACACTTGTTTTATAGGAATTTTTATCAGCTTTTAAAAATGTTCTATTCATGTTTTGCACATGACTACAGGGAACCACTTATTGCTAAAAATCTGGAATTTGTGCGATTTTCTTATATTTTGAGAGAACACATTCATATGAAGGGCTCCACTCTGGATAGGCAGACTATGCTTTTCCTTCATAATTTAAGGTATATTTTCAGAAAAATTTGGTTTGAAGTAGTAAAAAAAAATGAGATAACATGATGATACATGTCATCTCCTTCTTATATCTAACACCAAAGCCAGGATGCCACCTTTTAAGGGCCCCCTTTATTATTTCCTATAATAAAGGGGACACAAGATTGTCAGGAGGTGCTTAAGTACCCCCTTTATTATATTTTCTTGTGTTTTAAAATTATACCTAAACTTAATAATGTTGGTCAAAACTTTCAATCTACAAATGTTATTATCAATCTATATGTGAATAATTCACTATGTTAAACATCCTTCTTATGTTGTAGAATATTCATTATGTTGCTTATGTTATTAAATATCCCTTATGTTGTTAAACATCTCTCTTTATGTTGTAGAATATTCACTTATGTTGTTAAACATCCTCTCTTCATGTTGTCAAAATCCTCTCTTATTTATTAATTTCACTTATGTTGTTAAACATCCTCTCTTATGTTGTAGAATATTCACTTATGTTGTCTGTAGAATATATCCACTTATGTTGTTAAACTCTCTTATGTTAGTAGACTTATTCACCTTATGTTGTCAAACATCCTCTCTTATGTTATTAAATATCCACTTATGTTGTTAAACATCCTCTCTTATGTTGTAGAATATTCACTTATGTTGTTAAACATCCTCTCTTATGTTGTAGAATATTCTTATGTTGTCAAACATCCTCTCTTATGTTGTAGAATATTCACTTATGTTGTCAAACATCTTCTCTTATGTTATTAAATATCCACTTATGTTGTTAAACATCCTCTCTTATGTTGTAGAATATTCACTTATGTTGTCAAACATCCTCTCTTATGTTGTAGAATATTCACTTATGTTGTCAAACATCCAATTTGTTTAAACAAGTTCTTTGTTGGCAATAGTGTAAAATATTTATTTTATATAAACTGAAGCCATATTTTATTTATTTATTTTTTTGGTATGCATTTTGGTTATTTTTTAGTGTGTGAGGGCTCTGTTTGGGTTAAGGATAATTTTATATTTTTTGGTTTGGGTCTCTTATTTTTTTATGTTGTTTTGAATAGGTTTATATATTGTAAAGAGTTGATCAATATGCACAATGAGGGAAAAAAAGTGACGCGAGGAAATATTTACAACCAGTGTTGCTTTTTTATGATTTTATTAACGAAAAAGGAATTTTTTTATACCGAGGTTGGCATGAGGTGGAGGGAGAAGAAGCGTGGTCGGTCTGAACTAATAGAATTATTTCCCGCACAGATTTTTGAGTGTGTCGTATTATACAACTAAAGTTGTGACACTTGTTAAATGGCCAAAAATGCACAAAAAGTTAATACGTTTTCAAAGAAATTCACCGACTTAGCATAAATTAACCACTTTTTTATTTTTTTAGTGTTTTTGAAAGAGCCATAACTTTGGTTATAGTAATTAGATTTTGATGATTTAAGACTCACTTTATTAGACATTTAATCGTCTTTAAAAAATGTTCTATTCGTGCTTTGCACACAGGTAACCACCTATATCACCAAACTGAAATGTGTCCTATTTTATAAAATTTTTAATATCATAAATCTAAATATGAATCATACAAAGGGCTCCCCTTTGGATAGACAGACTATGTTTTTTCTTCATAATTAAAGGTATATTTTCAGGAAAATTTGATTTGAAGTAGCACAAAATGAGTCAGACTTTTTTTTTTTGGCTCTTGGACTATTATGACAGGAATAATAAGCAAAACAAACCCAAGAATTTTTAGAAAGATATTGATAACTTAACAGATACACTAAGCTGCTAAACAACCTTAGATTGATATGCATCTCTTAAAAATAATTATAAATATAAAACGAGTTGTATTATTTGGTTTAACCTGGTTTAAAATAAAGTATATACAAAGAAAATACCTTGGACTGAACGGATTTAATTTTATCTCTAAGTTCCTGAATCTGTCGGTTACTATTAGTAACAAGTTCTTTGATTTTCAGTTTTTCCTTCTTGATATTCTCTTCATCTTTAACTATTGAAGATTTCTTCTTTGTCAGATCACTAATTAAAGATTTAAATTCTTCTATTTCTTTCTAAATAAAAAATAACACAACAGATTATTTGGAAGTAAAATATATTAAATTAATTTATAAAAAAAATTGTATCTCCAAAAGGGACTAAAATTAACTTATTGACTATTTGAGTTTTACAGGATCAAGGTAATGCTTCTTATGCCGCACCTCAAAATGTTGGATGAAAAGTAAAGTCAGCCAGAGATCCCAACTTACTTATTACGTGGGCAGTGATGTCTAAACACAGAGTTTCAGAGACTTTAAGTTGGCAGCACTGTTTTTGTTTGGCTCATCACTCTTATCACTCCATTGCAAAACTAAACTTATCTAAACGTTTTTAATCTTTGACTGTTTCTAATTTAAATTTGCATAGTTATTTACTTAAAGCATTATTTTAGTTGATTAGCTTGGTTGTTTGTGTTTGCTTTATCAATTTAATTGTTACTGTGCGTAGTTATAGTAAACTACAACGATGGAAGATGAAAATAATTTTGCTTTTGACACTGGTGATTTGTTTAAAGACACTCTGTCTTTCCCAGGCGATTCACTAGTGTTGCAGAGGGCTATAAAGAATATTTGATGGAAAATAGTGTATCAGTTGCAAGACAAATATTTAGCTGGTCAACAAATGAAGAAACAGTTGTTACTAAGCAAAATGATGCTATTCCAGGAACAAGAACTAGTAAGGATTAAGAAAAGAAAGATGAAAAGTCTCTCTACAGAAAATTTTTCGCGCTTTCAGCTTAACATGAGGCCATCATCAGTTCCGTTAAAAAAATAAAAGAAGAAAGGGGCTGGTTTTAAACATAAATAGTTAGTTGCAAGTGACCTTTGACACCCACGGAGGTCTGGGGTTCGCATCCCCGGTTACACTCTCAGTTTATAGAAGATTATTGTTTAGATAAATTATCGCTAACTTTAGAATTCACTTTGAGCGTAACTCTGTACTTACCAGAATAGATTCAGTTTTCTCATTAACCTTTTCAGCCTCTTCCTTAAGCTTCTCCATTTCTCCTTTGAACCTGAGTAGCAACTCCTCCGCCTGCTTGATCTCCTCTTTATATCCTTCAACACGACTCTCAGCTTTCTTTATCTCTCTGTTTATAAATAAAAATATCAATGAGTTAGCAATAGATAACAGGTAAAAGACCAACGAGCCAGCAAACAATAAATATTATACCTCTGAGATGAAGTGATGCCAACATTAAGAGAAGAGATTTCCTTAGTAACCTTCTCGAGCTGTTTCTTAATAGCATCATGTTTCTTCTGAGCTGTTTTAACCTTGTCTCCACTTATCTTGAATATCTCATTGTCGATGTCTTTCAATTGAGATTCAAGTCTATCTGTATCACCTGTTGCTTTATCGAGTTCTGGCAAAAAAAACAATTTCTTAATTAATAATTAAAAACAAGGTGCCAAGAAAGTAAGCTTCACTACCTCGTATTTCAAAGATAATAGAAAGCAAGCCGAACGGCACCTGGCTTTATAGACTTAAAAAGCCTCAACAGCGGTAGGCACATATTAACTTTTACACCAGGTATGACAGACAACTTCTAAGCATTTTTCATTATATTGGGTGGAATATTTCAGATGAAACTTTATATTGGACTTTCTAAAATGATCAATAGCCCCAGAAAATTGACTCTTGCAAGTTCAAATTTAACATAATTATTTAAAAGAAAAATATTTCTGGAAAGTTTACACATTAACCAAAGGAAAACATCTAAGTGAAATTAAAAAACAAAATGAAGAAACTCTTGGAATGAGTAGCAGGCTTTTTATTGTTGTTTTCTTTAATTGTTTCCTTAAACTCAGCAAACGGAAGTTGCCTTTCTTCTATATAACTTCTTCTATTTTTTGGGAAAAAATTTATTCGTTTGATAAATTTTTTTGAGGAACAAGCTATTAACATAAGTCTTCATATATTAACATCGGAGTTAGCCGTGATGTAGTGGTTAAGATGCTTGGCCAATAAAAAGAATGAGTGGACTTTAAACATTCAAATTTATTTAGTCATGGGTTCAATCCTAGCACGCACCTCTGGGATTTTTATGAGAGGGATAAAAATTCTATGTACCACGTCCTGAAGGGACATAAGAAGTAAAGACAGTAGTCTCGAGCCTGTGCGTAGTCAGGTGCTCGTTAAAGATCCCTTACCCTCATAGTTGATTCATCATAATAATATAGTGTGTCTGTCTTGTAATTTAAATTGTATGGAGTTTTCTTTTAACATTGAGGGCACGTGTTGTTCCAAGTTTTCACAAGACTATATGAATCAGTGAAAATGTGTATGGTTGCTTGAAAAAGCATGAGAGGAACCATAGAAATTCATGGCTCTTTTGTCTAGATTAGATGGAATATACTTACTTACACTTGAAATTAAAATGAGTTGAACACTATCTTCGGGAGGAGGCAAAAAGGGCCCAACAATGTGGCCTACTTGCTTGGTAGTTACCACCACTCCCCCATATGACTTCTACAACTAACATCAACAGGGACACGGGTTTGAAGATTTCTTATACTTAGGCACCGCTTATCTCTTCACAACATGTTTCAGATAATTCCCTAAGCCAATCTTAGCCTTTAACTACGCCACGCAGCACCCAGCCATCGAAACCTCAGATTTTCATCTACATTGATGTGGTCACCACCGGAAGACCTAACTTCATGACAATAACCGCAGAAGGCTACGCATTTTATTATATGTCTTTTGTCCATTTTATAATGTGTTTTTAGACTTTTTACTATAATTAAAACCATAAAAATTATGTGAACGGATAATTGTTTTAAAGGGGTTTAAATACACATATCAAACCCCTTATGAAAATACATAACATTTACAGGTAAAATATGTTCAGAAGTGTTTATATGTGATTAAGTAGTAACAATTACAAATATTTATTTTACAGCATAAAATAATAAGCATCCAAAAGTGCAACAAAAAGTAAATGAAAAAGTAAAAAAATGTTTGACGTACTTACCTTTAGCTAATTTGCTAATATTAGCTTGCATCTGTTTGACTGTCTCAGGATCAGTAGATGACTCAGCTACTTTCTTCTCCTGAGCAGCGAGTCTGGTTTTGGTTTCGTTCTCTTCCTTCCTCAGTTGCTACGACACAAATCAAATTACTTCTATAAACTAGAGCCCAGTACATGAAAAATAACTAAGAGAAAGAAATGAGGAAAGAGAGCCATAATATAAAATCTGTTAATCACAAAGTGTCTCACTCGCTGACTTCTAAGCACCAAACCAACAAATTTCACCCTCAAACTTTGTCTTATTTGTATCAGCTGATATCATAAACAAGCAACATTTTTTAAATTTGTTATTAATAAATTTGTTATTAAATCTGCCTTTGTAGTGGCGGTCTATAGGACAAGACTTCGGCACCGGAGGTCTGGGGTTCACAGCCCGGCTATGCTCTCAGTTTTTATGAATAGAATTTGATGTAAAAAGATTTTGCCAACTCTAGCTTTACTTTTAGCATAGTAGATGTGACCCACCCGAGGCGGTTCCCACAGGGCGAATATCCTGAAGGGCCGAAAGGCCCTAAAACGGGCATTGTTATTATTATTATTATATTATTATTGATACATATAATGAATAAATAATACAAAATTAATTAATTCATAACACTATATAATTCATAATATTCATATAATTTTAATTCATTATTAATACAAATAACAATGAAGTAATACGTCATTACTTATTGTGTTATTCTTTATATTTATTCTTAAGTATAATCAGAACCAAAATTATAATGAGCATAGGGATTTTTTTTACCAAAAAGGGAAGAGAGGTTGGCACAACTCCTTTAATTGGTCAATCACTGAACTCCCTTGGCCACACAATATTCACTACAGGTCAGTTTAGACACCACTGATTCTTAAGAAAAAAAATCCTTGCAAGAAGGGAGCGGGAAAAAACTATGTAAACAAATCAGGTTATTTTACCCGTATTTTCTTGTCGGTTTTTTTTTACATTTCTTACGTGTAGTTTTATTTTAAAATATCATTCTTAAGATTAATTTGAAAGTAGTTTTCAAAACGATGTAATCAAAAGAAGCACCACAAACAAAGTGAACGATTGCCAGGAAGAAGGTTTCTTCCCTACAGCGGTTATTGTGGTAGGGATTTTTTTTCTCTTTTTAAGTGAGAGGTTGGCAGCGGCTTCTTTGATTGGTCAATCCCTAAAATACTTATGACCTTGGGGATTTTTAAACTAAACAATAGACTGTAATCACAATGTTCCCTAATAACTTTGTTTTAGTGGGTTATTTAAATTTGACCCCCCAATACAATAAATAGTTACGTGGAGTATATACAAACCAGTAGTTAATGTGGATTAGTTTATTGCCCAATAGCATCAATGCAAATTACAGATATGCTATCACAGATATTCTATTACAGATATGCTATCAAAGATATTCTATCACAGATATGCTATCACAGATATTATATTACAGATATTCTATCAAATATATTCTATTACAGATATGCTATCACAGATATTCTATTACAGATATGCTATCACAGATATTCTATTACAGATATGCTATCAAAGTAATCACATCATAAAGTATGCAAGACTATCTATTTTAGTAATCCAACAAATATGATCAAAAAAATTAAATAAATAACATGGTTAAAGAAGGCAAATTCACAAACCAAAAAGAAAAGGTCTATCACCAAACATTAGATAAAGTATATAATTTGTAAACTACGGAATAAGATAGTCTCTTTGCACTGCCACAATAATCTAGAAAAATCACCTTAATCTTAGTAGAAGCAATCTGATACTGATGTTTCCACTGCTGAAGATCTCTCTGCTTCTGCATGAGAGTTTCATCAAGCTGAATACGCTGATCCTTATAACCAGTAGCAATAGCACTGAGTTCTTTACTGCGCTGCTCTAAGTATTCTATCTGAGCAGGGTTCACCTCTACAATTGTGGGGTTACGTCCCATACGCCCTTTCAAAACAGACTTACCACCTCCCGTCATTGTACCTAATAAAAACACAATAATTGTAAAGTATGGTTCAGGTAGTAGATTAGTCAAACAGTCAAAAACATGAACTTATCAAAAAATATAGTTTAAAGCATATTTTTTTATAAAAAAAAATGGAACTTCAGCCCCTGGCCACTCTGTGGGCCTTTGGCCAGCTTAGAAGGAGTTCTTTTGATATTGTTTATTTTGTTTCATTTTTTATAACATGACATTTTGCTTGCCATGTATTAAGCAACTTTTTATCATAAAGATCCCTTCGCAAACACCTCACCTCACAGGCTCGCTTTGCAGGCCAGCTCAACTTTCCATGGCCACTTCGGGGACACTTATTGGTTATCTGGCCAGTAACCATGACCATCCAGGTATCCAAATAGTTATTCATTAACAACAAATTCTAAGATTTTACCTATTTTTACCTATAACTGGTCTATAATTATCTTATCACTATTCTTTCCTTTCTTATAGATAGATGCTACTTTAGAAATTTTTAAAATTTCTGGAAAAAAACCAATTCTACCAACACATATTTTTTTAATATGTCAATCTACAGGATGTAAGTGATTGTCTTGATTTTGAGAATTATTAAAATAGTCCAGAGCATTTATAAAATTTGTCAAAAATAGTATATTTTATAGTATATATTAAGGTACACCAAGGTCTAAAAATGTTGATACATATTGTTATATAGTAAACCATAATCTCATACATAGCAATTAATCCCATCAATCTTAATGCATCTAACTCAATCTGAATTATTTTTTATCAACTAAATAAATGTACAAAATATTAGTGGGAACTTAGAATAATACTATATATAGAAGGAGCACTACTGATAACACGAAAGCCGGTTCACTGGTGCACCTAAGTAATGCTGCCACCCTAAAATATACAATTTTCTAAAAAAAATTAGTAATACTTCCGGTTGCTGAATTATTATGTTCTATTATTAATTAATGATTGATAATTCATAAAATACTAATATAAATATCGGTGCATTACAATATTTGAAGCATTTTAAATTGTAGTTCAACGTATTTATTAAAATTATATTAAAAGTAGTCCTCGTCAACTAAATGTAGATTCTTGTATTCCGCCACCCTTTATCCATCTAAGACCGGCTTTATTAAATACTCAGCAGGCGTTTTAAGTAATAATATTTGTTCTTTACGATCTTTCTTCATTAATAGATATTTATGACACATATTTAAAATAATGTTTTGTTGTCAGGTTGGCAGCATTACTTAAGTACACCAGTCAACCGGCTTTTGTGTTATCAGTGGAATTACATTGTGTTTATGGTCCTGTGCTCCTTCTATATATAGTATTATTCTAAGAGTGGGAAACATATTTAGTGCTCACTTAGAAATTAACTATAATAATTTTAATAACTATAATAATTTGTTAATTTTTAACTATTGGTATTATAGTTGTGTTTTTATCAATGAGTCATAACAAGTGGCTACGCACCAGCTAATTCGATGATTTCTCCACCCAGAGTAACAACTCGAAACCTTTGTGCTCCGTAAGCAACTCTCCTAGCCTGCTCCAAATCCTTAGCAACCAATGTATCTCTTAAACCGAAGTAAAAAGCTGTTTTGTACAACTCATTGCTGCACTGGATTAGATCAAACAGTCGAGGTACATTCTCTGGGCTGTAACATAATAATAATAATACTTAAATACAAACAAATTAATTACAGAAATCCATTCTTTTTTAATATAATAAATAATTGAGCCTTCAACTAAAAATTAGTCATCATTTGAATTTAACTTAATATAAATTATAAAAACACAAATACAAACTACTTCATATTGCAACTTAGTAAGGTTTAATAATATAATAATGCTCGTTTTAGGGACTTTCGACCCTTCAGGATATTCGCCCTGTGGGAACCACCTTAGGTGGGTCACATCTACTATGCTCAAAGTAAAGCTAAAGTTGGCGAAATCTATTTACAACAAATTCTATTTATAAAAACTGAGAGTATAGCCCAGGCTGTGAACCCCGGACCTCCGGTGCCGAAGTCCAGTACTATACGACCACGGCTACGGAGGCAGATAAGCTAAGGTTTGGTAAGCTATGTTTAAAACAATTAGGTACGGGGTACATCGGAACTTTTCCTCATCACATCAGATTTGCTATGCTCATCCTCCATATTTAGGACTTGCTTTGCTCATCTTTCCACTATAAAAGTTAAACATCAATTCAAGATTAACTTGTATTAAAACGAATCTTAGTGTAACTATTTACTACGTAAAGGTTTATACTTTTACACCAAATCTCAACCCAATTGAGATTTTTATAATTTAAAAAAAAAACGTACACAAGTCAAATTATAAAAATTTAAATAATGCTGATAATGAGATGAAACTTGGCACATACATTAGTCTTATACATGGCTACATGCGTGCTAAATCTCAATCCGAATGCATAATTTTCCACGTTTTATTATTCGAAATTTTTGCTGAGTCATTATTGTGGGTTAATGACGTCATAAAAAAAATATTTTCCGATTATCACAACAGCGGTAGACTGTATTTGTACAAAGTTTCAACTCTCTAGCATAAATACATTGGGAACTACAATGATAACAGACACACATACAGGCAGACAACTTTGAGAAACCACTCAGGAGTGGTTTCTCTTGAGTTTCAAATTTCAACTCTCTGGCATAAATACACTGGGCGCTACGATGATAACAGACACACACCTAAATATTCAGACAGACAACTTTGCGAAAACCACTCAGGAGGCCTTAAAAACGTCTGAAACAGATAATTCAAGTTTCATCCCGGTTACGGATTTTTTTGCAAACACAATACTATTCCTATATACCTATGGTATAAATGAGGAAAAGTAAAAATTGGCAACACTGTTTTTAATGTAACATACATTAAAGAATAAAATGATACCTATAGGGCCCCTCTAGTAAGACTATCTCTATGGCTTTTTATACATAGTTCCTAACCTTACAAAGGTGCAATATGAAAAAGTTTGTATTTGAGTTTTTCTAATTTTTATTTTGTTACATCTGATGATGATTTTTATTCGAAAGCTAAGTTATTAATTATATTAAATAATGAAGGACTTTGGTGTAATTAATTTGTTTTTATTTAATATTTTTTATAATTCCACAAAAAGAAACTTTTAAATAATAATTTATTTATTTTTTGAGATCTTTCGGAAATTAAAGTATAAAAAATGTCACAACTAAAAATCAAGATTAAAGGTAACAGCAGGTACCCTGTTACAGTTACCTGGTAACCTGCTGTTACAGTTACCTGGTAACCTGCTGTTACAGTTACCTACCTGGTACCCTGCTGTTACAGTTACCTGGTAACTGCTGATACAGGTACCTGGTAACAGTCTCCCAGTGACTGCTTCATGGCCACATTGTTGTTTCCAAGTATCAGTTTGTTATATTATTACTTTTTGTAAGTGGCACATTACAAAGAAAAAGTTTGCTCTCTCACTGCTCTGAACCCCACCATTTAAGAGCAAACTGCCCAATAATCAAAGAGCAGCCAGTGTGTGGCTCTTGTAGAGATAAAAGAAGAAAACATAATCATTCTATACTAGATCCGAATTGTTTAGAGTTTCAGAATGCACTAATGTGCAGGAAGTTGCTACTAAACCGAACCTAGCATAAGTATCTACTTATAATTTAGCTTGTAGTTCAGAGAATATGTATAAAGAATTTATGTAGACAATATTAGTTTAGAGCTCCATAACTGAGATACCAGTTTACACTTGATCCTCTCTTTCTAATATTATTATTTCAGTAACAGTAATATCTTTTATCTTCTTTTTATCTCTATTTTTATTTAGTAATATTTGTTTTCATATTATCACCTATATATTTCTATTTATTTATTTATCTTTTTTTTTCATTAAGGATGGCACAATGGACCCACCTAAGAGGTCTAAGTGCCCTGGAATTATCCACCTGAGCAAAAAAAAAGTGGCACATTGCTACATATCAACAGATTGCCAATTGTATTAGTCAAAAACCGTGTCTAACAATCAAATCAAAATTCTGGGTAATATTACTTTGACTTCATATATTTGTTTGCCTTTTATAGTCGTATATGTATACTGAGCATATGTATAAGTATAATTAAGCAGTATATGTATAATAATTAAGCAGTATATGTATTTGAAGCTTCCTTAATCCAAAATGTTTTCAATTTTAAAAAATGTTTGACATTTTTGCTAAAAAATAATATGTTTATTAAAAATACATTAAGCGGCATAATAGTTATTTATGCACCTAGTGAATAATGACCCCCATTATAACCCTGGGCACTGTAATGATTCCTAAGGCTGAAAGCCGAAGGAATCATGATTTATAAATCCCGAGGCGCAAGCTGAGGGAATTATTTATTTTAAATATTTATTTTAAATTAAATACAATTAGCTCCCGAGGCTTGCCGAGGGTTATAATAGGGCATTATTCACGTGGTGCATACAAAATTTTATCTCCAGAAGGAAAAACAATATATATGAAACAAAAAAACTGTATTTGTTTATATATAGAATCAGTGAAACATAATTATACTATTTTATGCAAAATTAACAAAAATACATTGAATAATATATTTTAACCGTATTTGCTTCGTCATCTATACAAGACGGGATATCGGGAAACAATTCATCTATGTTGTTTACTATCATTTCATTATCACTTTCCATCGTAAACAACCGCACTAAATTCTTTTATGATAAATTAACAGGAATATTACTTGAAAGATAAGAAAAAACTTAAGTAAAAAAGTAGGTATTTATCGTCAAAGATTTGATAAAGAAATTATTTGTTTACAGACAGCTGGGATTTAATGTATCAGTGCTGCCGACATAACTTTGTTTAATCAAAATTCTTTACGTAGATTTTTGAATCTGTAATTTTAACTACTCAATAATTAAGTTGGATAAGCTGGATTATTACCTGGCGGGAAATAATAAATTATTATTTCCCACCGGGTTATAATGAAGGTCATTATTACATAAAACAAGCCCCGAAATGTTTTGATTATTACCCTTCTGGAGATAAAAATATTTTTTTTATTCAATTCTAAATTGTTTGAATTTGATTGAGTATTTTAAACTTATTAAAAGGGAATGTGAACAAAAGTGAAAATATCAAGTCCATGATGCTGGTATAGCAATGTCTAAAGGAAATAATATCTACAATTTGTCTTTATCAGCATGCAGGCTGACTTAAATAATATGGCTTTATGGGTCCATCCAGCACTCGTCACCCAATGGATATAATATTAATGAAGAGACCCTATTGGTTGATTTTTGTGAAAAAAGTAATTTGAACCCTCTCTATAATTATTATTATTATTATTAAATCAAATAAAATCTACAAATTTACAGTAAATTGTACATATAAAAGAAAGTGCAAAACAAAACACTGAGCGAAAACAAAGTGCTGAAAGCCAACACTGTTTAATTTATCATAACCGTATCACAGGAGTAGGTTACAATGGGGTTACACACAGCCCCGGAGAGTCCCAAAAAAAATGTTTCAAGGATATTGATGTATTTAGATAGGGTATGTCCCCTCTAGTGATATACCTCCGTGTTACGCCAAGCAATAAAACATAACCTATCAGTATTTGAATATACTGATAGGGTCTTTTCTTAAAAATAATTTAGTAAAATAACTAGGTTATTTTACAAGTAATATAACTATTAAAATAACTTACGTCCTTAGTGGTTTAGTATATTCATTCTTAAGCCATGCCATTTGCTCCAAGTTAATAAACTTAGCTCTACCCACATCATTCTTCTTCAAAGCATTGACACAAGCTTTACCAGACTGTCCTGTCATGACAACAATGTGGTCCAGGGTACCACATGCTGTACTCACTGCTACATCATATTTTCCATCAATACCTCCTAAATCCCCCTAAATACAAAATAATAAAGACCTATGTGTATACATATAGTAATTTAAAAAAAAAACATTTTTTTTATGTTTTTTAGCGAAGGGAATTCGCTAAGCAAGTTCCCTTGCTTAGCGACTATATAATCTTAGATTGTCTCATCCCAAAAGAACTATGTCACTCATCAAAAAAGGCATTGCTAAGCGACTGTTGCAGGTGTGACCTCACAAGACATTTTGGGATACCAATAATAGGTTCAGGGCTTATGGCTGATCTATAACAAGTCTACTGGTCAATAATTTCATTTGCCTTCAATTCTGCAATGTCCTGGTACCCAAATGATTTTTACCTGATTCTGAAGGCCAAATTTATTAAGTGTCAATTTGCATTCCGTTACCAGTTTAAAATTACTCTTTGGGTTGATAAGTAAGGGTTTCAATGCTGCTTGCCTGACTATCTGTGAATAAAATAATATTTTTGTTTACCCTTGATTCGCTTAAGAGAATCTGAGTAAATCCCAAAATACACACGTGCCCTCTCGGTTAAACCAAACCTCCATACACTTTAAACTATAAGGCATACACACTATAGTATTATAATGAATCTACTATGAGGGTCCTAAATTTTGCCTAAACCCAGTTTCATTCATGGTAAGAGATCTTTAACAAGCACCTGATAACGCACAGGCTCGAGACCACCGGCTTACGTCCTGTCCCTTCTGAAGGACGTGGTACACATAATTTTTATCCCTCTCATAAAAATCCCAGAGATGTGTGCTGGAATTGAACCCATGAATACATAAACACGGAAGTTTAAAGTCTACATTTTCTTTGTATTGGCCACGTATCTTGACCAGTACACCATGGGTGACTGTTTTTCTTTTTAACTTTTATACATCTTAAGAACATGTTAGATTAGACCACGTGTTTTCTGAATGTATATTTATTTACATCTTATTTTAAAAATGTATATTTAATTCATATTTTCAACCAAATAATTAATTAAAATCATTCTTGAGATCCAGCCGAGAAAACCGTGTTAAAGAGCCAAGGGAACCTTGAAATTTAATCCGAAAATACAAAGATTTTTCTTCAACTTGTAATCTTACTGCATAGCAAAGGAGATCACAAGCCAAGATGCAAAGTCGGGGAAACAAGAGAATTAATAAAAGAGGAAGAAGTATCTCCACAAATAGTTATTTATGCAACAAGGATAAAGTAAGTTTTACAGCTCAAGTTAAAGTTCGTCCTAAGGCAGCACCGAAGGAGGAAACTTCATTAGCTCACGAGGCCGTAGGCCGAGGGAGATAAACTAGTTAGCTCCTGAGGCTTGCCAAGGGAGTTAACTAACATTTTGGCTCCCGAGGCTTGACGAGGGAGATAATACGAGAGCTGAAAACTTTCATCCCTTGTTGCATATTACATTTTATCTACGACTAGAGAATACTAACAACTATTAATATATTCTCAGCTCCTTAATTGTTATTGTGTTAGTTTAGTTTATTCTTACCATGTCAATTACCTGATGAAGAGAGAATAAAGCCACTATCTTCACATTATTTATTGTAAGCTGTCAATAAATATGTGTAATACTATATTTGTAATTTAAACATTAGTGTGTATATTGTATATTCTACCATAGTACCAACATACACCGAAAAAAATCTAAAATTTCCTAAAATTCCTAAAATTTGAATTAAAAATTCTTCAAGTTGGCAACACTTTCACTTTCTTCCCTAGGGAGTAAAAGTACATTTACAGTGTGAGATAACAAGACTGTATGTAGAACTTACAATACAAGAGAAGATAAAATATATTTCTTTATCCTCTTTTATTAAGATGAACTCTATAAACGCTCACCTTAGTTCTTCAAGAGAATTAATCGTAAACCCCCACAAGAGGTTAATTACTAAAGAAAAACTACTATTTGCTCTTTAGTGCACCATATCATACAATATCTTACCAATCTGCCAACAATGCCAGGAATACTATTAGATTGTTTCTGTTTCATGATGAACTCTAAGACTTGGTTCCTAGATCTGTTGGACTGAGCTGAGTGTTTCTTATCCTGTAGTTCAGCCAGGACAGTGTTAAGTTCCTCAACAGCTTTTGTCTCTTCCACCTTTATCTTCTGCAAGTCCCTCTGAACCAAAATACAAGTCAAATTATTAACAAAGTACAAAAGGAGAGCAACTATTTTTCGTCTATTAAGCCAAGAAATAACTTTTTTCATCAAATTTCCTTTGAGAAAGATTAACATTTGGAGATAAGGAAAGTTCAAGATACCCTATTTTTCTCATTATATATATATAAATATAAATATATATATATATATATATAATATATTATATAATATATAAATATAATATATCGACTGATATAAATGGATGTCTAGGCAGTTACAATCATATTATAAGCCATTATATCTTTCACCTTATTTCATTCTATTATTTATTTATTACTTTATTTTATCTATCATTTATTTACTTATTTCATTATTTATTTATTTATTTTTATTAAATTTATTTATTTTTATTATTTATTCGTTGTTTTCCTGGGACTAAGGAGTGGCAAACCTTGGTGGCACCTTGGGGCGGGATGTTTTTCTAAGAGACCTTGGTAGTGAAACCTTGTGTGGCTCTTAGTTTAAAGGGGCTAGGAACAAGGTTTGTGGCGGTCGTTGTGGCATCTTAGGTCGGGGGGGGGGGGGTTATTATCATTCTTATTCATTTTTATTATTTATTTATTTTATTTTATTTATATATATATATACAATTTATTTTATTTTTTTTTATTTATTTTTTTTTTTTTATTATCCTTTTGGGTTTATATATGGCTACATTGATTTGAGGTTATTTTAAGTTTGCCAATGCCTCCTGTGTCTTGGATATAGAAGGTGTCATAAACTCTTCTTAGTTTAGTTTCATGTTGTCATTTCTATTTTAACCTTCGTTGACTGTACTTCTTCTGCTTTATATTTTATCATGTTTATTAGTTTGTACCTTCAATGTTTTAACTTTAACTTTGTTTTTAAATTCATTTTTATGAAATTATTTTAAATTAATGGACTTAGTTTTATATTTTTTAAACTTTATGTTTAAATTTTGCATGGGTCCCTGGCCCATAGTAGATGAAACTGTGATTATTTCGTTAAGTAAAATTTTATATTTTATTTATATATAAATTAATCCTCTTTCTTGGTTCATTTTTGTTATGCTTATTTCTTATTAATTCTCTATTTTTCATTTTACACATCTAATAGATTGATGTTATCGTTGGTTGCAAAGGCCCTGAAGAATTTGTAGTAAATTCGAAACGTTGGCGGAAATAAATATATATTTTCATGTAAGCTTGTTTATTTCATAACCTTATCCCCGAGATGGTGAGACGCGTATATATAATATATATATATATATAATATATATATATATAAATATAATATCTACCTGCCCCACTGTGCACACTCCTTCTTAATTCTTCCCCTCTACCTTCCAGTCCTTCTCTGTCAGACGAAGAAACATAGTTCGAAACGTTACTAATTTTATGTAAGTATTTCTTAGTGTTTCCTCCTATCTTAAAATCGTATAATTATATAATATATATAAATAATATATATATATATATTATATATAATATATATAATATATATATATATATATATATATAATATATATTATATATTAATATATATATATATATAATAAAAATATATATATATATATATATATATATATATATCTATTAAATATATATATTATAATATATAATATATATATATATACTATATCTAATATATATAGGTGTGCATGCCCCACCCGAGTACCCTTCCTTCTACATTCTTACTTCCTTCCACGGTGTTCTACTTCAGTTTCTCCTCGGCCTGTTGAAGGTGTAGACGCACTCGAAAGCTGCAAGTGATTTTATTCCTAAAGTGTCCGGTACTATTAAGTGTTTATCTTTTAATTTAATAGGTATAAAATAATATAAATAAAATATTATATAATTATATAATAAATACTAGCAGAATAACTCCGTGCGTCGCACGCGTAAAAATAAATAATTTACTTTACTGAAATCCGTGTTAAAAAAGCATAAAAATGAATTAAAATTACCAAAAAGAATTGAATACTTAAAAAGTTATTTTACTACACCTAAAGAGATTTTTGAGACCAGTACTTACTTATTTCTACAATTAATGTATAGACTTACCGGCCAGCACTATATCATTTACTTATTCAAATTATTACGCCCAAAAAGCCTATTAAGCCTAAAATAAAATTTTTGCAGCAAAATGATGTACGCTATAAAATAATAGCTCTAGAATGCATATTTTATGCCTCCAAAAGTGAATATGTTTTTAATATTGATGCCCCTGATAACCACTTTAGATCCTAATCATCTAAGAACTCGCTAACTTCCCATCACACGGGATCAATTTGTAAAGAAACTTTCGTGAAAACGTCCAGTCGTTCGAGTTGAGGAACATCGTAATACGACATTTTATTTTATATATAACTATCATGGATACCGTGCCTATTTCCACGGTTTAATCAGAAGTAAAAATTTTTATACAATTTCTTTACTCCTAAGCTACAATAAGCCCGTAAATCATCCACCCTCTAAAAATATACATCTAAATTTAATCAAACATCCAAAGGTAATCTAAAAACCTGCCCCCTGTGCACTAACAATCTTTGATCTAAGTCTCATACAGAATAGTCCACCCCAAAATAATCACACTATTCTAAAAAATGTTAATCAAATCAAGTAACTAATACACAACACATTATGGCCCCTGGCCACCCACAAGTTCTTTTACTGCTATAGATATTACATAGCCAGAAATTCCTCCACCCTAAATAAAAAACCTTAACAAATTTATTTCAAATATCAAGTAACAATTACTATGTCCGATCTGTGCCCACAATTCTTTTTACCGCTATATTAATACCATAGCCATAAATCAGTCCACCCCTAATATACCTATCCTAAAATTTACTTCAAAAAATGCAAGTAAACTAATAACTATCCCTGGCACCCGTACAATTTCTTTTAACCTATAGTACTACAGAGCCCAGTAAATAATCAGTCAAACCCCTCAAAAGTAACTCATACAACTAAATCTACATCAAAAATCAAGTAAAACAAAACTTATCCCTTGCATCACAATCTTCTCTTTTTATCGCTTAGATACACATAGCCATAATCAGACCACTCCTCCCAAATATACATAATCTAATCTAAATAAAACCAGAGTAAACTAAATTACTTACCCCCCTTCACACAATTTCTTTTACTGCCTAAGTCACTAATAGCAGTAAAATCAGTCGCACCCTCAAAAAAAAATACTATCCAATTAAGCAAAATCAATAAACTAAATAACTATGGCCTCTGTGGCATCACAAATCTTTATCTCTTATAATAACAACATACCATAAATCATCCCCCTCTAAATATACTATAACTAAAGAATCAAAATCAATAAACATAACCTATCTCGTGCCCACAATTTCTGTTATCTGCTATAGGGTACACATTACCAGTAAAGCGAGCCTCCCTCATAAATATACTCCAAATTTAATTCAAACTCAAGTAACTAATAAAATAACTTATGCCCCTGGCACACATCTTCTTTATCTGCTTAGACTAAAGCCAAAGTCAGTCACCTCTAAATATACTACCTAAATAATCAAAATCAAGTAAACTAATACTTATGGCCTCTGGCACCACAATTTGTTCTTTATACTGCTTAAAGAAACATAGCCATAATACAAGTCCCCCTAAATTACTACCTAAATTTAATAAAAGCAAGTAAACTACAAATAAACTAGCCACTCTGTGCACACAATTTCTTTTATCGCTTAATAGTCTAATAGCCAGTTAAATCATCCCACCCTTAATAACTATCAGCAAATCTATCAAAACAAGTAAACTAATAACTTATGCGGCCTTGCAAAATGCACTACA
>JACMZG010000002.1:5568151-5573151 GCA_018340805.1 Microvelia longipes
ATTACAAGGAGAAGATTAAAAGATATTTCTTTTATCTCTTTTATTAAGATGATACTTCATATAAACGCTCCGACCTAGTTCTCTCAAGAGAATTAATTCGTAAACCCCCACAAGAGTTAATTACTAAGAAAAACCTACTTATTTGCCTTTAGTGCACCATATCATACAATATCTTCCATCTATCGCCAACAAGCCAGGAATACTGATTCGAGGATTGTTTCTGTTTCAATTGATGAACTCTAAGACTTGTTCCTAAGATCTGTTGGACTGAGCGCTGAGTGTTTTCTTATCCCTGAGTTCAGCCAGACAGTGGGTTTAAGCTTCCTCAACAGCTTTTTGTTCTCCTTCACCTTTATCTTCCTGCAAGTCCCCTCTGAAAATCCAAAAATACAAGTCAAATTATTAACAAAGTACCAAAGGAAGCAACTATTTTTCGTCTATTAAGCCAAGAAATAACCTTTTTTCATCAAATTTCCTTTGAGAAAGATTATCATTTTGGAGATAAGGAAAGAGTTTCAAAAATACCCCTATTTTTCCTCATTTATATATATAGATTATATATATATATATATATATATATAATTATATATATATTAATATATATAAATAATACATATATATATATGGTACTGATAATAAATGGATGTCTTCCAGCAGTTATCAATCAATTATAAAGCCATTATAGTCTTTTCAACCTTATTCATTTCTATTATTTATTTACTACTTTATTTTATTGCTATTCATTTATTTACTTATTCATTATTTATTTATTTATTTATTAAATTCTATTTTATTTTATCATTTATTTATTTCGTTTGTTTCTTCCGGGAGAACTTAAGAGTGGGCAAACCATCGCGTGTGGCACCTGGGAAAGGGCGGGATTTTTTCTGCTAAGAGACCTTGTAGTGACAGTACCTGTGTGCTCTTAGTTTTTAAAGGGGGGGCCTAGGAACAAGTTTGGTGGCGGTCTTGTTGTGGCATCTTAGGTCGGGGGGGGGGGGGTTTATCTATCATCTTAATTTCATTATTTTTTATTTATTTATTTTGATTTATTTACTAATATATATAACAATTTTTACTTTTTTTATTTTTTTTATTATTTATTTTTTTTTTTTATATCCTTTTGGGTTATATATTGTTAGGCTACAATTGATTTGAGGTTATTTAATTTTGCCAAGCCTGCCGTGTCTTATATAGAAGGCCTTGTCAAAACTTCTTCTTAGTTTAGTTTCATGTTGGTCATTTCTATTTTAACCTTCGTTGACTGTACTTCCTTCTGCTTTATATGTTTTATCATGTTTTATTAGTTTGTACCTTGCAAGTGTTTTTTAACTTTAACTTTGTTTTTAATTCATTTTTATGACAAATTATTTTAAAATTAATGGACTTAGTTTTTATATTTTTTAAACTTTTATTTTAAATTTGCGATGGGTCTCCTGGCCCATAGTAGATTAAGACTGTTTGATTTATTCGTAAGTAAAATGTTTCTTTATTTTAGTTTATATAAATATTTTTATAATTAAGTTTCTCTTATTTCCTTGTTATTTTTTTGTGTATTGCTTATTCTTAATTTAATTTATCTATTTTTCATTTTACCAACATCTAAATAGATTGATGTTATCTTGTTGCAAGGCCCCTGATGAAGAATTTGTACGTTAAATTTCGCGAAACGTTGGCGAGAAATAAATGTATATAGTTTTCATGTAAACTTGTTGTTTTTTATTCATGAACTTATCGCCGAGATTGGTGAGACGCGTATATAGTATATATATATATAAGTATATATATATATATAGTATATATATATATATATATCTACGCGCTGCCCCACTGTGCACACTCCTTTCCTTATGATTTGCCACTTCCCCTCGTACCTTCAGTCCTTCTCTGTCAGAGACGAAAAACATAGTTCGAAACGTTACCTAATTTACTGTAAGTATTTTCTTAGTTTTTCTATCTTAAAATTTCTGTAATATAGTAGTATATATATATATATAGTATATATAGTATGTTATATATATATATAATATTATATATATAATATACTTATATATAATATATATAAGTATCATAATATATTATATTATATATTATATATAATATATATTAATATCATATATCTATTATATATATATAAATATAATATATATAATTATATAATCTATATTAAACATAGTATATATATATATATATATATATACTATAGTATATCAATATACTACTGATATATATATATAGAGGGTTGCATGCGCACACCCTGAGTACCGCTTTCCTTCCTACATCCTATTCTTCCTTCACGTGTTCTACTTAAGTTTCTTCTCGCTCTGTTGCAAGGGTGTAGACGCACTCGAAAGCTTGCAAGTGAGCTTTTATTCCTTTAAATGTCGTATGCTATTAGTTTTTAAATCTTTAATTTAATAGGTATAGATAGTAATATTAGTATTATATATATATATTATCATATTAATATATATATATATACCTAGCAGGGATACCGTGCTTTCGCACGGGCGTAAAGGAAGTCATAATTGTTACTATTAGACTTGGAATAATCCGTGTGTTTTAAAGTCAGTAAAAAATGATAAATTTTTACAGAAAAAATCTGAAAGTCCTTAAAAGTTATTTTAAACTACACCTAAAGATTTTGAGACTCGTACAATTAATTATTCCGTACATTAATTTTATAGACTTATTCGAGGCCATTGTCAGTTATATTCATTACTATTTATTCAAAGTTATTTACTGCCCCTAAAAGGCTTATTATAGCTCTTAAAATAAAATTTTTTAGCATCAAAAATATTGTAAATGTACTGCTTTAAATAATAGCTCTAGACATGCATGATTTTATGCTCTCCAAAAAGGGCTATGATTTTTTAAATATTTCGATGCCCCTGTAGACACTTTAGATGCTCCTAATCATCTTAAGACTCGGCTCAAACCTTCCCATCACTGTGGATTAATTTTTGTAAAAAACTTTCGTAAAAGTTCGGTCCATCCGTTCTCGAGTTTAAAGGGGAACATCGTAGCTGGACATTTGAGATTTAATTATTATGAGACTAGCATTGATACCGGCGTGCTTCGCACGGTGTTAAAGAAGTAAATATTTTTTATACCAAGTTTCTTTTATCTGCTTATAAGTACTTACATAGCCAGTAAATCAGTCCACCCTCTAAATATACTATTAAATTTAATCAAAATCAAGTAAACTAATAACTTGCCCTGTGCACCACAATTTTCTTTTATCTGCTTATAGTACTACATAGCCAGTAAATCAGTCCACCCTCTAAATATACTATACTAAATCTAATCAAAATCAAGTAAACTAATAACTTATGCCCCTGTGCACCACAATTTTCTTTTATCTGCTTATAGTACTACATAGCCAGTAAATCAGTCCCCCCTCTAAATATACTATACTAAATCTATCAAAATCAAGTAAACTAATAACTTATGCCCTGTGCACCACAATTTTCTTTTATCTGCTTATAGTACTACATAGCCAGTAAATCAGTCCACCCTCTAAATATACTATACTAATCTAATCAAAATCAAGTAAACTAATAACTTATGCCCCTGTGCACCACAATTTTCTTTTTATCTGCTTATAGTACTACATAGCCAGTAAATCAGTCCACCCTCTAAATATACTATACTAAATCTAATCAAAATCAAGTAAACTAATAACTTATGCCTCTGTGCACCACAATTTTCTTTTATCTGCTTATAGTACTACATAGCCAGTAAATCAGTCCCACCCTCTAAATATACTATACTAAATCTAATCAAATCAAGTAAACTAATACTTATGCCCCTGTGCACCACAATTTTCTTTTATCTGCTTATAGTACTACATAGCCAGTAAATCAGTCCACCCTCTAAATATACTACTAAATCTAATCAAAATCAAGTAAACTAAACTTATGCCTCTGTGCACCACAATTTTCTTTTATCTGCTTATAGTACTACATAGCCAGTAAATCAGTCCACCCTCTAAATATACTATACTAAATCTAATCAAAATCAAGTAAACTAAATACCTTATGCCCCTGTGCACCACAAATTTTCTTTTATCTGCTTATAGTACTACATAGCCAGTAAATCAGTCCACCCTCTAAATATACTATCCTAAATTTAATCAAAATCAAGTAAACTAATAACTTATGCCCCTGTGCACCACAATTTTCTTTTATCTGCTTATAGTACTACATAGCCAGTAAATCAGTCCACCCTCTAAAAATATACTATACTTAATCAAAATCAAGTAAACTAATAACTTATGCCCTGTGCACCACAATTTTCTTTTATCTGCTTATAGTACTACATAGCCAGTAAATCAGTCCACCCTCTAAATATACTATACTAAATCTAATCAAATCAAGTAAAACTAATAACTTATGCCCTGTGCACCACAATTTTTCTTTTATCTGCTTATAGTACTACATAGCCAGTAAATCAGTCCACCCTCTAAATATACTATACTAAATCTAATCAAAATCAAGTAAACTAATAACTTATGCCTCTGTGCACCACAATTTTCTTTTATCTGCTTATAGTACTACATAGCCAGTAAATCAGTCCACCCTCTAAATATACTATACTAAATCTAATCAAAATCAAGTAAACTAATAACTTATGCCCTGTGCACCACAATTTTCTTTTATCTGCTTATAGTACTACATAGCCAGTAAATCAGTCCACCCTCTAAATATACTATACTAAATCTAATCAAAATCAAGTAAACTAATAACTTATGCCCCTGTGCACCACAATTTTCTTTTATCTGCTTATAGTACTACATAGCCAGTAAATCAGTCACCCTCTAAATATTCATTATACTAAATGTAATCAAAATGAAGTAAAACTAATAATTTATGCCCCTGTGCAACAAATATTTCCCATTTGTCTGCTTATAGCACTACATAGCCTGAAATCAGTGCATCTACAATAGTCTTTATACAAGTTTAACAAAATCACTGGAAATCTGTGTTTTAAAGTCAGTA